>JAHXRV010000448.1:0-10437 GCA_019904355.1 Psilocybe tampanensis | reverse complement strand
CTCAGCTCCTCATCAGAGTCCGAAAAAGCATCTTCAACCCCTGCATCTATCAATTGCATCATGGAAGGTGGTGTATCTAGTCCTCATGGGTTAGTCAACTAGCGCTTCCATAGAAATATCAGCCATACCTTCACCATCTCTTGAGTGCATCATTCTGTATGTGAGCGCGATCCTGGCGCTTGAGGTCAGAGGTTCAAAAATGTCCTACAAAGCGAGCGACAGAGCTGTTAAGTACCAACGAAAGAAATAAGATCTTGGAACTGTGTCGTACCTCAGCTAGGGCCTGCCCTGTACCGTCATCCTCCAACAGGCATTCATCGCGTATTGAATGTCCAATGCAATCGTCACCGCGTTGTTGATCAGGTGTGAACGGTGTCCAACTAAGAGTCAATTCGTGAGACGCTAGTTTAACATTAATGCTGTTGATGATGATGCTTACGTGATTGGGCGGCAACGCGTCAATTTCATTAATATCTCTCCAGACTGTCCGAATGAAGGGTAACTGGAGGATCTCTCCAAGGGATTCGCTTCCATAGTGAAAGGTGGGGTAGGAGGTGTTGAGTTGAGAGTCAAGGGGAGATGAGGGAAGGATGTGTTGTTGTTAATCATGTTAATCATTATAAACGGAACAAAAGCAACTGTAGCGCCGGTAAGAATTAGTGTCAATGTGCCAAAGCAACGGTCGTGTCGTGTGCAGCCTCAGTTGGCGAGAGAGTAGGCAAGAAGATGGATGTAGGAGAAAAGAAAAGTGGCTATCAAGAGGAGTGTGAGGGGATATAAGTAGGAAGTGAGTCAGGCCACGACTAGAAAATGTCAGTTTGTGGCACAGCTGTGCCACCTGCTGTATTTGTATATTCGCTGTGTACCCACTAGAATAATCAGAAATAAATAAGCGTGGCAATTAATGGCACTGGAAAGGGCCAAGGCTTACTTATAATAATTCCCATTAACCACGACTGAAACCCATTTATTATCTGAAAAAGGGCCAATGCCTTTGTTCGTGGTCATTGATGGATGGGGCCGAAGACAAAGGTTGTCATGCATGAAAGGTCCACAGTGGCCCTTCATTTCAAGGCCTCGAGGCCTCACTGGCACCGGTGCCGGTCATCATGATCGTACCCACAATGATGGATGGCACACACACGCTGATTGTTAGCTGAAGTTGGACTTCCTGGTCCTTGTGATCGCACTGCCTCAACACGGTTCTTCATCAGTGAGGCAGACAGATAATCGTCGTAAAAAGTTGCTCAAGGATGGACGGATCATGTCGTTATAACATTCAAGTCAGTCATGAGATACACTACAATAGGTGAGACTCAATACAAGATGTGTTCACTCTTTCGCATTGAACTCGGATGGAAGAGCCCCTTCATCTGGTCGCCGTCCGGAAATCTTGACAAAGGTTTCCATCGCGTAATCCGCACCGGAAATCTGATTGACAATCTTTAATGAGATAGGTCACGCGACATATAACCAAAAAAAAACACACCCATTGAAAAATATCCCTAAGAAAACTGGGCAAGTGTCCGACCAAGGGAACAAAATTGACGTAGAAGGGCAAGAGAATTCTTTGAGAGTGTTGATCATCGAGGGCAGCAATTATCTTCTTCACCAAAGAAACGGGGTGAATCGAAGGTGCCAGGAAGCTGAAGAGGCGGTATTTGGGGAAGGAGACGGTTTTGAACATAGGGGTCAGAACATGTCCAGGGCAAACCAAAGTGGTGCGGATCTGAGGGCAATTGTAACTGCGAAAATTCAGGCAGGGAAGACGATGCCAAATATACAATGGTGTCTTACCGGTTATCGAGTTCGTACCGCAGCGATTCGTGTAGCGATATAACAGCAGCTTTCGATGCGCAATAGTCAGCTGTGTTGAGATTCAGTGAAAAGGGACCCTCAAGAAAACAGACATAAAACTTACACATCTGGGCAGCACCTACCATTCCCATGGCAGACGACATAGTAACCTTTCAGAGGAGTTCCTTGAGTACATACGAAGGGTGATGAAAGGCACTCTCACAATATGACCATTCTTTTGCTTCAACAGAGAGGGAAGGAATGCCTTGAGGACCCAGAAATGGGATAGTGTATTCACACCAAAAGTTCTGGATAACAGTGGTTAAAAGGGTCATTTGGACGTCGAATGCGTATTTCTTACTGCTGAATATCCTGTGGACTCAAATCGACTAACGATTTCCCCTGAACAACACCAGCGTTGTTGACAAGAATTGTTGGTTCGCCGATCTGATAGAAAATGAGTCTCAACACAAGGCATGTCGAGAAAAAAATACCTCTTCAATAACTTTCTTGGAGACTGCCTCGACTTCTTCCCACTTAGAGACGTCGCATTTATAATATGTAATATTGTCTGAACGTAGTGTCACTTTCAGTAAGAAATTTTTCATTGAAATGACAAATTGAATAGTCACAATTTTCAGTGACGATTGGATTGATATCCAAAACAACAACGATCACATTCCGAACGGCCAGCGTGTTGGCAAGAAGTTCTCCAATGCCTGATGCCCCGCCAGTGACGACGACTATCTGATCATTCCAGTCAAGGGGTTTGGGACGTAGTAAGAGGCTGCCTTGGTTGCGGTATAGCCGCGAATACCATTTTATAGACCCTGAATATTAGAATTCAGCTATGGTAAATGGACTTTAGAAGTGCATGACTCACAAAAGAGTGAAACGGCCAGATAATAGAGACCACTGACCACAACAATGCGGTCGGAAACGTTGGCCCCTTGAAATATGTAGAAAACGGGAATGAAGAACACAAAGAATGGGCCTACGTCCATGAGTAAATCAATGATACCAACCAATTGCACTCACTGAATGCGGTGTTCGCCAAAACCTGGACAACGAGATCTAAATCCAAGTTGTCGAATATAGGCGTGCCGTCTTCTTCACGATGATTGGATTCCATTATATATGTGGCTTGGAGAATGAAAGGCGCAGCCTCTCTGATAGTAACGAAGGAATGAAGTTGGAAGATGAAAAAGAAAGGTTTGAGCTGGATGCTCAGCGATGGTGACAGTCATGATCGTGAATGTCAAGTCCGAAAATGGAAAGAGCCCCTATCAACTACCACTGCCCATTTTTTGTTGCATCTCTTCACCAACCTAAACTCCTCATCCTCATCGACTTATGTGACTTGGTAGCTTACCTATAGTCTTGGCTATACCTTCTCAAAAACGCTCCTACTTTTTCTCAAGCACTTGATACCTGATGTTCTTGTTGGCCTCGACTTGCCTTGGATTCAACAAATTGCTGATACCGACCAACCATCAGCGCAGACTCTTTTAAGCATTCTTTTCTGTGGGCACTTCTTCTGGATGAGAGGCGTTTTATGATTTTCAGCTTCATTGCTTCAGTTTCCACAAGGCTCTGTCCCTGTGACTACCTCAGTGTACTCCATGAACTTGTAATCTCGTTTCATCCAGTATCTTGTCTACAACGAAATAGCGTCGCAGGATATACCACGAGCAGCTATCTTTTTGCCCTTATATGTTTTCTGTCTTCGAAAACTCGATTTCTCGATGTGTTAATAATGCGTGAATTGGTCACACTGTCGAATAGGGTATAAAGCTTCACCGAGTTCAACCGTCGATCGAATCCTTCTTCCCACCTCTCACATCCTCAATTTCACTGCCTAGCTCTCAACCGCTTATTTCTTCTTCAAATGGGAAACGTGAATGAAACCCACGAACGTGAAGCCGAGTCATCAGATGACGTTGAATCAAGCAACTCTGAAGCGAATACTTCGTCCCACTCGAGTATGATGTCGGTGAGTTTTAAAACGGTGTCCTTTTTGTCTTTCTTCTTAAAATCAACTTCAGGAGCAGGAAATGTCGGGAATGTCTGATGACGTGGTGAAGTTCTCTGCATCTCGACCATGGGTTTCGGTTTTGCTTATTATGCCTTCCAGCATCTCAACGAATCAATCATCAAACCTTCGCTCGGTCTATCTACGACCAACCAAAATGTAAGCGTTCGGTTTCTCTCTGGAAATTTCTTTCGATTCTAACAGTTCCCAGTACCCGAAAGTACTCGGAAACATAGTCAATGACGAATCAATCAATGACATTTGTCCAGAAAACTCGGTCAACAACTCAAGCAGCGACTCCTTACCTTTATCAGAATCCATTTTTCCAACATCGTTTGACATCCTCGAGGAATCCATTGATGACCCACTCCTCAGCGATATCCCGGATACGTTTCTTACTCCTGATGTTTCTTACGAGAAAGTGGATCCCCTGCAGAATGTACGCATATATTTGGTTATTTGACTATATAATCGAGCTCAACACAAACATCAGACGCATACTGGAACTCTACCTCAGTCGGAAGACCAGAATATAGAGCAAACCCCGCATGACGAGATTCCTGGAAGAAAGGAAACTAAGCCCCGAGAGGACAAATACTTGTGTGTCAATGGAGAAACATCTCCGGAGCAAGTCGATGCCGAATCTCACTCAAACATTAATGCATCCCCAAACGAGAAAACCCCACCAAAAATGACAGGGGCCACCTACGATTTTTTGAACAAGGAGAGTAACTCAGTTATCAAACCATCCAATTCTGTGATTTTAAGCGACGGAAGACCCTATACTGTAAGTGTGAGTTTCTTTAGCGCCCAACCTTTCTCAGAACGTATTCGTTTCCAGGCCCACATAAATGCAGACAAATCAGAATCGGGGATGACCGCGCTTGCTGAACACTTCAATGCTATCAGCCTTGAAGAGACACATTTGGCTCACGAAACGGAAAGGGGATCTGAATACACTTCAACCGAAGCCAGTCAGGATCAATATTCGCCTGACGCTGGAGGGCTTTCCGGAACGCCTGGGTCACAATGTGAAGCAGATACCACAGGTTTACGCATGATTGAGTGTTCAAATGGAAAATGGGACACTGTAGAATTGTCGCTTGTCGGATTACCGGACCAGAACCATCAGAATGCGCCCATTTCACGGTTCGATCCCCCTCAATGCGACTCGGAAGAAGTTACGGGTCATAGCATTGTGACAAAAATCGGCGTATGCGCTGTTCTGTGCAACCAAACGGGGCCTCCCTTGCTGGTTTCCGAAGACCCTGTCGTGGATGACGTGCATCTGGTCGAGATTGGAAACTCCCAAGAACCGGCCAGTGCCATACCCGTCGAAACCATACGCCCAGAAAAACCTTCCCCTCCTATCAGAGCACACTCTCCACCGAAGCATACTGCTGATCGACCGAACTGGGCACTGGCACCAGATCTCCCGCCCAAACCACAAGTCTCTTCGGTAAAGAAACGAAAAAGGGGACCTCGTCGGGGAAAACAAAAGGACAACGACACTGTTTCTCCTAGCCCTCGTGCACCGCACCTTTCTCCTCCACGAAGAAATGTCAACGCAAGATCCGAAGGGCTTAAACCATCGCAGAGAGAGCGCACTGCGGACACCAACCCTAGAGCTACGGACATTCCTAAAGTCGCTTCTTCAAATGCAAATAAATTTTTGCCAGCTCATCCCCAGACAGAGGACAGCTCCAAGTCTCTGCTGTTTGACTCCGATAAGCAGATAATCAATGAACCCTCGATTACCTGCTCTCGAGTTCACGCTCCCGAAGAGGGTGTACCTCCCGAGGCGCCAGCTGCTAGCCAATCAACCACCGATCTACATCAATCGGCTTCCTCGCATGCCAGAGGAGTACGAGACAGCACTGAGGCACCAAAATCTGAGGACAACACCAATCCAATTTCCTTTGGGCATAAAGATATGAACGGTGCACCCCCATCCGCCTCCGAATCTGCCATGGCTTCCGTTGGATCTTCAGTTGGATTACCTCTACAGGATATCAGAGAACTTGGAAACCAATCCCTCGAAACTCCCGAAAATGGAATAGACCGGAGCATTTCGTTGACATCCTCTGTGACATCCCCCATTTCTGGCATAAGGTTGCCGAAGTCCTCCTGGCCATCTTTGGAAGAGGAAGTGAGGTTCCACGCGATAAACCGATCTTTCCAGTCAACCGTTCACAGTCCCAGCAAATCCTTGTCACCAGACGAAATATTTATCCCCGCTATTCTCCAGAATTCGATCCTCGAAACAGACCATGACATTCGTCTTAAAGGCAATAATAGTCCTTTGATGGCTGTGACTAAAACTCGGCACTTAGTCTTTGACGAATCAATTGCTGTTCAAGGACAGGGTGCTCGTAACGCGAGAGTAAATATACCATCCAATCGTCCAGAACCTATAGTTTTGAAGGCGCCCTTGCAGCAAGACGCCCCACGTCTTTCACGAACGCCATTTCAATCTGGCATTCCTATCCCAACCAGAGGCCAATTGCACCGAAACCCTTCTATCAATCCTCGTGCGCCTCGCTTATCCGTTCCGGAGGAGCGTATCGCTCACAACGTCTCCGCTCAGACGTTAGTGTCGCAGAATTCAACCCGTACCGGTTCCAAGCTGTCACAGATAAAGCGTACCAATTCTCAGCCCTTCACGATACGTCATACCCATGCCTCCAGTCATCCCACAATAGAGACGATATCTTCAAATAGAAACGCGATTTTCCTTCCGGAGCCCAGTTCGAATCCATCGAATATTGTTAACGCAAGTGCATATCCAGCCCGACCACATGGAAATGTCAGCT
Organism: Psilocybe tampanensis; assembly: GCA_019904355.1. Taxonomy (NCBI): domain Eukaryota; kingdom Fungi; phylum Basidiomycota; class Agaricomycetes; order Agaricales; family Agrocybaceae; genus Psilocybe; species Psilocybe tampanensis. The sequence goes on along the minus strand of JAHXRV010000448.1, from coordinate 3,795 downwards.
TCCCGCCTTATTCCTACTATCCGACGCCGGTCATCAATATCCATGAAAATCACTATGAAAATCACCCTGTGTATCAGCCACACGTCGAGTCTATCCCTTACAATGGGAATTTCACTTTACCTCAAAGGGAGGGACTCCGAAGCATGAACGAAGCCAAATTTTATTCATCTGGATCTGGATCTCAAAACGTCCGACGTCGTTTGGACTAGGACACTCATTGCAGCGATACCCGGAACCCATACCACGCAGTCTTCAAGTCCGTCATCAGTGATACCTGTCAGCCCATGTGTAGCACCTGAAGAGACCTGCGTTTTCCAACAACTCTCAGTCAACGTCGTCCCCTTCCCTCGTGATACCCCTTCCCCTGACTGCATCTTTGATCTTACCTGTACTTCCCACTTACACAATGCCTTCAAGTTGTTATGTTGATACAATACGATACAATCATTTTTTCCCCAAGATACAAATGTCTACTACTACCAGGTTAAGGGATGTGAATCTATCAAAGCTGAAATGGTGGTATCAAAATTAATGCAGCCACAGACTGCCAATAAATGCCATGAATCGATGGATATGGTCTTTCAAGAATGAGATTCCAGATGCGGGATCTTGTGGAGATAGGCATTGAAGCCTGAAGGTAAGGGCCGGATGGCCAAAGCGAATCGAAACTCCTGCCTGCTAGGCAAGAGAGGTCCTTGCATCCAGCAAGGTGAACAAAGGTTATTTGGTGGTATCAATACCGTCACGAAAGACGAGGGGGGCAAGAAGGGGCGAGCAAGAGACGACATGGCAAGAGGTCGAGTTTGCAAGCGAGACAGATTTAGATCTGAACGTTTTCCCTATTGTGATTCTGCTATCAGCACGTTGATTTTGAGAGCACGGGGATCAGACTCACGGTGCTTGACCAATGACGTTACCGACAGGGTTGTACAAGCAAACATAGAGCGAGGCACTTCCGAGGGATTTATCGAAAATCCCGCTGCACTGATTGACAGCGCAACCCAACTCTGTAGTAGACTTCCAGACTACCTGTGTAAAATGCAGATAGTTGGGGTTTGCAGGGTCGTATAAATCTTGGATCGAAAATTTGGTTCAATAAGGAAAGTAATACCATAAAAAGCTTATCGACTCACTTTCGTCTGCTACAAAGGTGGCCACTGCAGCGGTTATGGGGAACAAACCGGTTCCAGCAACGATATTTTCGCCGTAGGCTTCGGTGCTAAGCACTCCGTTGGTGTGTTTAAACTCACACCGGTCCACCCAAGTTTCAGCCATCTGAGCGAGGGTTGGAGACCATTGAAGTGCGGTCGCGTTGTGAACTGCACGGATAGTATTATGTGCATCGAGAAAGGCGCTAATCTGACGATCAGTACCACGACTGGCGATGGAGTGAGTTGGGGGAAGATGCTGCCTGCGACCACTTGGGAAAGCGTGTGCGTAAGAGGTGAGGGCGAAAACAAGATTGGAGAGCAAGAACAAAGCGAAAATCATGTTGAAAAAATCGAAAGGTGGTTAAGGAATGACTAAACGAGTGACAGAGGCGAGCTGAGCAGGCCTTGGGGGTTTTGAGACGATGAACGGGAAAACAAAGCGTTAAAGAGCCTTAAAGAACCATGTCCGGCTAAACTCTTTCTTTTGCGTTGCTAAGGTCGCGACCGGGCCGCAACAAATTCAACAAAACCTCCTTATATTCCCCATCCAGCCCTTGAAATATATTAAAAGGTTTAGATAGACATTTTCAGTCGTTTAAAATTAGTTCCTATCACCCCACGTATGCTGCGACCACACTGTGACTACTAAGAGTATAAAAAGATAGACCCGTTGCATCAGATCGAGCAAGTCGGAGGAGGAGATAGTGTTGGATGTAGCCAATGAAAACATGTTTACGCGCAGTCGTGAGTGAGAGAAAGAAAAGCCGTGGAGGATCTCACAAAGAGAAAGCATTTCTGATCTCGGACAGGCAAGGTATCGTCTTAATAGTGTAAATCAAGAACATGTTACTTGGATCACTGTTGAATAGGACGGATATTATATTCGCGTTTGAACGAGTCAAGATCTTTTTCTTTGGACTTGTACTGCTCTGCCAAAGTCGACATGACCTTGCGAATCTAGGCAAAATTTGCAGCGATAAGAGTATGATCAACAGAGGTGAATAGATACTCACTCCATCGCGATTGGTTTTGAGAGCGGGACTGACGTCCTTGACCGTTCTTTCCACAAGGACACCACCAATAAGGCGGAAGCATTTCCGGTCAGGATCCTCTGCCAGAGCTTCGTCGAGAGTAGATAGGACGAGACTAATGAAGGTGATTAGTTTCATATTGAGATCTGCATCGAGTGGAGCGTACGTATGCTCATCTGCCTCTGATTCTAATTCGCCGATTTTTCGAGCCAACGCCTGGAGGTCATTTTGGAGCCTGACATAGGTTTGCTGAATCTCTGGCTGATCCAAATCAGTAAGACAGAGAATGATAAACATGTAAGATTACATACCCTGGTCTGAGAGAGCAGGAGCTTTTGCCTTTGCCTTTGCAGCGGATGAGGACATGATGGGTGGTGGTTTGGTGGTGAGCGTGAGTTTGAATTCGAATTGATGGGATGTGATTGGCTGCAATGGTTTGTGACAAGTGTGACCCTCACCCTCCCGTTCCAAGTCTCACCAAACCACCTCGCTCCGCCGTTGCTGGCATCCTCCACGCTCTCTATTTATCATGTTCTCAAGAACGCGTCTCTTGGTGGGCCTACAGCCTCGCATAGTCCTTGGAAACAGACCAAATGCTGTCGGGGCTGCCCTTGTTGCTCGCCGTCTAATCTCGAACACAACTTGCACTCATGCTGAACATCGTCACAACACTGAGAACTTGACCAGCAAAATCGACGAGCGAACCAGTCATGCCTCGCATTTGCTCCCTAAAGAATTGGATGCTCAAGGAAACGAACTCGACCCCTACCGTTATGGACCCAGTGCTCTTGACAAGGCCGTCCATCTGTTCTTCTTCACCGAAATTATCCGGGGTGGGTCGCCTGTATAATATACCAACCGATCTCTGACCTTCGGAATCCAGGAATGTGGATTGTACTCGAAAACTTTTTCCGACCTCCATACACCATCATGTACCCATTTGAGAAAGGTCCTCTATCTCCTCGCTTCCGTGGAGAGCATGCCCTTCGTCGATACCCCAGTGGCGAAGAACGATGCATCGGTACGTTTCTTAATACCACTCGATCTTGACCCGAGTAACGAGCTTTGAAATCAGCCTGCAAGTTGTGCGAGGCCATCTGTCCAGCCCAGGCTATTACTATTGAGAGCGAAGCTCGTATGGATGGGTCGAGAAAGACCACCAAATACGGTATGCGGCGTATCGCTTCTTCCTTCATGCCACATCTCATTGCCTCCAGATATCGATATGACAAAATGCATCTACTGCGGTTTCTGTCAAGAAGCTTGCCCCGTGGATGCCATCGTCGAGAGTACGTACAAATGTCTTTCTCAACACCGGAAACAAGTCTAATGGACTACACATCATAGCACAAAACCAAGAATTCTCTGTTGAGAATCGTGAAGAACTTCTCTACAACAAAGAGAAGCTTCTTGCAAATGGTGATAGAGCTGAGGCAGAAATTGCTGCCAACTTACATTGTATGTCTTTGTTATCTTATATTTTATTGAAACAATATCTCAACTATATTTTTATTTGCTCTTCAGCCGACCATGTTTACCGGTAGTAGGATTTAGAAGGCATCCTAGGATGGTTCATGAAACAGCGTCCATTCGTTGCCCACGACTTAGATAAC
>JAHXRV010000430.1:0-58265 GCA_019904355.1 Psilocybe tampanensis | reverse complement strand
GAAGGAAGAGGCTTATTGAACAAGGTCTTTGTCCGTTTGGAAGGAGGGAACAAAGGGATGTGATTGTCTGCTGCTTCTTCTCTTGCGAGGTCAGAGTAACTGCGTTTGCGCAGATGGGTCTCTTTAGCAGGGGATGTCGAGGGAGAGGTATTAGGAGAAGCCAACGGTGGTTTTGGGACATGGCGTTTGCGAGAGGCGTAGGTGTGTTTCACGGTGGACATGGTGATAATTGAGGATGCAGAGGGCAAAGGGACAAGGCTGTTGATTGACGCGACGCATCTATTTGGCACTATTGACGCGTTGAATTTAAAGTAACGTGACCTCGCTTACTACGAATTCAATTTCTTGGTATGCAACTCTATTCCTCCTCCTCCTGCTAAGTGCTTAGCAAAAGTGAAAGCATCTCTGCCTGCAAGTCGTACAAGTTACCATCTTCGAGGCTTAGTAACACCGCAACAAATATTCTGATTCAAATCCCATCCGCCAACAGCTGGTTGTCATCCCGATCACTCTCAGCCGTGGAAGCATTCCATATCGTCGTTAAACGTACCGTGCACTTATCTTTCTTCCTTAACACTTGGTCACAAACAATCCTTGGAGTTTGGTCCCCCCATAATATTGGATAACCTCAGGCTTTCTCTTCGTTCATCTTCATCTTCAACCCAACCTTCGAGTTCACAATTAAAATTCCCATCCAAATCATTCATCCCCAACCCCATGCCTCCAGCCAAACGTCGTTCGAATCGAAACACACCCAAAACAGGCAGCCTCGGCGTCGACACCGCATCATTACCGACCTCCGCCAGCATGCAGACAGCCTCGAAAAGCGAGGGCGAGTCTCCACTCTCAACACCGTCTCCTACGCCCGAACCTTCGATCACTATAAACCCGGTACCACAGGCCAACGGGAATGGTAACGGGACGACCAACGGGAACTTACCTGCTGTATCGGTGGACGCCCAAATCGAGAAGACCAAGCAGAATGGAGTGAATGGAGCAGGGATGAAGGTGGAAGGAGAAGGAGGAGGAGAAACGGTCAACGGAACAGGGGTATTAGGTGGTGGAGCAGCTCGAGTTGGTGGTGGTGGTGGTGGGGGTAAGAATGAGTGGGATGAGCAAAAGTGTCCCGCATGCACGGAAGCGACAGAACGGAAGCACAGTTCGCGCAAGGAAAACTGGATCGAGTGTGATAATTGTAACACTTGGTATCATTGGCGCTGTGTTGGGAATGGTGAAGACGTGAATGCGATAGCGAAATGGTCAGTTCTCTGTTCTCTATCCTCTCTCATCCACATTTTCAACAGAACCGACTCAATGGATGACATCACCCGTTTTTTCGCTGTTCTTTTTTATTTTATTAATTTTTTATTTTTTGAAATCTTGTCTGATAAAACATATGACATCTTCATGTTCCGGATTTTTTTAAAAATCCAATTTCAATTTTTTTTTCCATTCAATAATTTCCCCCTTGATATCTACATTTCTGACACATAAAAAAACTCACGTTTTTCCTTCTTTTATAACACCGCAGGTACTGTTTAGCATGCAATAAAGCCGACCCTACACGCATCATGACGCTCAAACCCCCCGCCCGTAAATCCTCACGGAAGCGCACCCAGCGCGACTACGCCAACCTGGACTCTGGCCTCGCTTCGGACCCGAACCGCTTCCTGCGCATGCTCGAGACAAAGGAAATCCTGCCAGACCCGTTCAGACGGATGAAGGGCAGCGAGCTCGACGCGGCGTGGTTGGATGAAGATGAGAGCGCGATGCGCGAGCCGGTGGTGATTGAGCAGGCGGATGGGCTGGGGATGAAGATGCCCCCGCGCGACTTGACAGTGGAGCATGTGGCGGAGTATATTGGAGAGGACGTCCCGTTGGAAGTCATGGGTGCGTTCGCCTTCTTTCTCCATGCTTATTTCCTTTTTTACGTCAAAGTCAAACACTCATGCGTATCTGTATCCAGATGTCGCTTCGCAATCCAACGCACCAGGATGGGACCTGGGGAAATGGGCGGATTACGTCGAACTAGAACCGTCAAAGCGCGAAAAGGTGTTGAACGTGATCTCACTCGAAATATCAGGGACAGAACTCGCGGACATGGTGCTCCCTCCCAAAATCGTCAGGGACATGGACTGGGTGGAGAACTTTTGGCCGAGCACGCGCAAGGGGAAGAATAATGCGTACCCCAAAGTGCAGCTGTACTGTCTGATGGGTGTCGCTGGTGCATGGACGGTGTGTTTGGAAACATCTCAAACCTGGACGTGTAGCGCTGACTCTTTATTTATTTATTTGGGAACCGCAGGACTGGCACATTGACTTTGCAGGGTCTTCTGTGTATTATCACATTCTGAAGGGATCGAAAGTGTTTTATTTTATACGACCGACGGCTGCTAATTTAGCGGCGTACGAAAAATGGTCTGGGAGCGAATTGCAGACGCAGACGTGGTTGGGAGACATGGTGGATGCGGTGTACAAAGTGGAATTAGTGGAGTGGAATACGATGATCATCCCGTCAGGATGGATACACGCGGTGGTGAGTGCGTCTGTTGAGTGATGGAGGATATGAACTGAGGGTAAGAAACAGCATACGCCTATGGACACTGTGGTGTTTGGCGGAAATTTCTTGCACTCGTACGATGTGGCAACACGTAGGGAGCTGTTTACTATCAAGATATTTGAGAGGAGACTAACGATGAAGGAACAGAATTACGGGTGCGGGAGATTGAGATTGCTACACAAGTGCCGAAGAAATTCACATTCCCGATGTTTACAAAGTGGGTTTGAGATTCTTTTTATATATATGGAAAGGACAGATTACTGAAGACAGAGAGTAGACTATGTTGGTATGTAGGAGACAAGTATTTACGAGACTTCAAGTCGGCAGGGGGAGCGTCGTATTCTCCGCGGGTGCTAAAGGGGATTCTGACGCTGGCAGAATTCCTGGTGACAGAGGCGCGAGTGTTGGAAAAGGGGAGCGAGCAGGCGAAAAAGGAGGCGCGGGAGAGCATTCCTGCAGATCGAGTGAAGGACGGGCCAGCGGTTGCTCGAGAGCTACGTTGGCGAGTGAAACAGGCGATGGGATGCGGGAGCGACGATGAGGACAGTGGCCCCCGAGTGACAGTGGGCAACAAACGGAAGCGGACAGACGAGATGGTGGATGTGGGGCACTTTAGGAATTTCAAGCCCAAGACATGGGACGCGGTGGTGGTCGAGCGAGATGAGGAGAAGAGCCGGACGGTGGAAGCAAAGAAGCCGGCAGACACGGAGGAGATGAGGCAAAAATGGACGACAGAGGGCGAAACAGAAATGGACTCAAAAGAGACAGAAAAGGCGGTGGTGCGAGAGCGGACAGAGCGAGAGACCAAGGTGCGACGGACAGCAGCTGGGCTGGAGAGACAACGGATAAGTCGGACAGTGGAGGAGTGGAGCTGGGCGTAGATGTTAGTTAGCAGAGTTGCTTATGTACACAAGTCATCGATCGCATCATTTATTATTTCTTTGGTGCCCACAGTCATGTCAACGGTGAATCCCTCAGGTCATCATGTCCGTCCCAGTACGTCCTCTCTCCTTTCTTTCTGACCACACGTACACATGCCAAACCCAGATCCCCTCCCCCCCAAATACGACGACCTCGACAATGCCACCCTCGACTCCTTTTCCACCCTCAACATCGCCGACCCTATTCCCCGTGCTGCCTCTGCCATGTCTAACCATTCCAGAGCCCCACCTCCCCCCCGCCATGCCATGACTCTGCCCCCCGCGAACCACCAGTATTATCCTCAGCATGACCACCAGTACTACCCCAATGGTCCCATCAACCCCCCGCCTCGTCCCATGCACGATGAATATCAGCAGCCCTATCGCTCGCCTGACAGCTATTCTTCCATGTCACCCCATCAACCTCCTTATCAGTCTCACCATTGGCAGCAGCAACCACAGCAGCAACACCTCCCACCCCCTCAGCAGGGCTACAACCCTCTCTTGGCTGCCGCCTCAGATGTCCTCGGCATGGGTCCCCCTCCGCCCCCACCCAACCAACGAACGCTCCTCTCTCCCATTTCTCCAGATCGCGCCAGCAACTACGCTCCTTCTATCGCCTCGGGTCACTCTAGCAGTTCTGGACAGAATTCTTATTCCTATCAGCCTTCTCTAGATCAGTACTCTTCCTCTTCCCAGCAGCACCAGCAGCAGCATGAGATAGAACCCCGGCCTGCCTACCAGCGTGCTGCCACCTCCGCCTCCCTCGCCCCCTCATCCACAAAAAGCAAGGCCGTCGACCTCAACGCCCCTCCCTTCACCAAAGAGTACATCGACCAGTACCGCCAGCGGATCAAGGCAGATCCCGACCCAGAGGCCCATTTCCTCTACGCCAAATACCTCATCGACGCCGCCAAGAACATCCGCACCTCCCATCAGGACCAACGCGCCGCCAAAAAATACAGCGAGGTCCTCATCACAGAATCCCTCAAGGTCATCCGCCGCCTCGCCACACAGGGGGAGGCCTACGACGAGGCCCAGTTCTTCCTCGCCAACTGCTATGGCACAGGTGCACTTGGCCTCCAGGTCGACCACGAGCGCGCGTACCATCTCTACCTCCAAGCTGCAAAGCAGAACCACGCTGCCGCTTCTTACCGCGTCGCCGTCTGCAACGAGATCGGCGCAGGCACGAAGAAGGAACCCTCCAGGGCCGCTGCCTTTTATCGCAAGGCTGCCTCCCTCGGCGACACCCCTGGTATGTTCAAGCTCGGTATGGTCCTCCTCCACGGCTCCCTGGGCGAGCAGAAGAACCCGCGCGAGGCCATCAGCTGGCTCAAACGCGCCGCAGAGCAGGCAGACGAGGAGAACCCGCACGCTCTCCATGAGCTCGCACTCTTGTACGAGAACCAATCAGGCACCCTCGTCCCCTACGACCCTGCCTATTCCAAGAGCCTCCTCACCCAGGCCGCTCAACTCGGGTACACCCCTTCTCAATACAAGCTCGGACAGTGCTACGAATATGGCTCTCTCACCTGTCCTGTCGACCCCCGTCGTTCTATAGCCTGGTACACCAAGGCCGCTGAGAAGGGTGATTCCGAGGCAGAGCTGGCTCTCAGTGGCTGGTATCTCACGGGCAGTGAGGGCGTTCTCAAGCAAAGCGACTCGGAGGCTTATCTCTGGGCTCGACGCGCTGCTAATAAAGGTCTCAGCAAGGCGGAATACGCTGTTGGCTACTACGCAGAAGTGGGCATCGGTATCAAACAAGATATCGAGTTTGCTAAACGTTGGTATATGAGAGCAGCTGGTGCGTTTACATCCCATCTATTTTCTCTTTGCCATCCGTTAATATTTTTTATTGTCTAGCTCAAGGAAATAAGCGCGCGATGAATCGACTAACGGAGATGAAGCGGATGGGTGCCAAACGCGGAAACGTGGCTCGCCCCACACGCCAAGAGGCCAAAGACGAATGCGTCATTAGCTGATCCACGTCTTAATTTATTTAAAATCCTTTTTTTTGACAATCCTTCGATACCTCTCTACTGTTTTCAATTGCAAGGGGATCTGTACATTTCAACTGCAAGTATCTAATTTTTGCTTTCTCTATAATTCGTTATTGAATAATTACACTTGCCGAAATTTGGTGAGTCTTCGTTTTACAACATGCCAGCTAGTCATTTTTCGCTCAATTCAGCAACACCGGGCAAGGTCTGCGACAAAAACATAAGCTATTTGAAAAACACAAAGAATTTATTTTTGAAAGCTTACCTTGCCCTCGAGGAGTTCGAGACTGGCACCTCCACCAGTGCTGACATGGCTCAATTTGTCCTCTTTGCCGTGGTTGGCGACGACGGTCGCAGTGTCGCCTCCTCCAACAATGACGACGGCACCTTTCTGAACAGCCTCGATCGAGGCGTCGAGGAGGGCTGACGAGCCATTGGCGAAAGCTTCAAACTCGAAGACACCTGGAGGACTGAAAAACACTTCGTTTTCAGCAACAATCGATCGATTTTGATAAAAATGACAATGTCTCCTCACCCGTTCCAGAGAATGGTCTTGGCCTCTAACACGGTCTGCTTGAAGAGTTCACGACTCTTGGGGCCAGCATCAAGACCCATCCAGCCCTCTGGAATGCCTTGCTCGTCTGTGGCATGACCAGTCTGAATTCTCTCTTGAATGAAAAACAGGTCTACAAAGAGAGTTTGGATTGCTACACACCGTGGCGTTCTTGTCGAACTTGTCGGCAGTGATATAATCGACTGGGAATACGAGCTTGACGTTGTTTTTCTTTGCCTTTTCGACCAATCCAGCCACTTTTGCGGAGCCAGCTTCATCAAACAGGGAGTTACCGATCTAAGGTTGAGAATGACGTCATCACCTGACATCACAGAAAATGAAATGTGAACCACGACATACGGAGACATTGTTGAGCGTCTTTTTGAAGGTGAACGCCATTCCACCACAAATGATAAGCGAGTTGACCTTGAGAAGAAGAATAAAGTGTTCATCAGCCCACTCTGAACCCCGTTATCTGTTCCCAGACGAAATATTTTCTTTACCTTGTCCAACATGTTGTCGATCAGTTGGATCTTGTCGGAAACCTTGGCACCACCGAGGATGGCGAGGAACGGGCGTTCAGGGTTCTCAAGAGCCTTAGCGAAGTACTCGAGCTCCTTCTTCATAAGGAAACCAGCAGCTCTTTGAGGGAGCTTGACGCCGACCATGCTCGAGTGAGCGCGGTGGGCAGTGCCAAACGCATCGTTGACATAGACATCACCAAGTTTAGTGAGCTGCTCGCGGAACTGTGTGACACTAGCCGGATCGGCCTTTGTCTTGCTGCCATCTTTATTCTTGACGGATCCTTCCTCCTCGATGTGGAAGCGCAAGTTCTCGAGGAGGATTACGGAACCCTCGGGAGCGGAGTTGACGGCTTGTTCGACTTCAGGACCGACACAGTCATTCAAGAAGATGACTTTCTTTCCGAGCTGGTGTTCCACCTCCGCGGAGACGGGCTTGAGAGAGTATTTCTCGACGACCTTGCCGTCAGGACGTCCGAGATGGGACATCAAGACGACCGCGCGGGCACCTTGTTGAATATAGGGGCGATCAGGACACGATGGTCAGTAGAATACAACAAAAAGCATACCCTTCTCCAAAGCATATTTGACTGTGGGGAGGGCAGCGACGATTCTCTGAAACAAGGATGAGAAGAGGGACAGATGGGGGTGAAACGATGACGAAAAAGACATACGGCAGGGTTGGTGATCTTGCCGTCCTGGATGGGGACATTGAAGTCAACGCGGATGAGGACGCGCTTTCCCTTGAGGTCGAGATCGGTGATAGAGAGTTTGTTGGAGAGAGACATGGTCGATGGAAAGACGATTGGAGTCGAGTTGTTGGAGGAGATGGGTAATCTCGCCGATTTCGATATTTATAGGCGCCATCCTGACATTTCCTTTTTGGTAAAAACCCCTTGTATTAGTCTGGTTAGGGTTTAGCTCACTTCCTTTTCCTCATTTAACCCACAAAACAAAACACGCCCCCTCCACTCTCTCCCTCGACCAACATGCCTGAAGAACCCACCAATGCCCTAGGCTTAGATTTCTCAGAACTCTCCGTCGAAGACAAGGGCAAGAATCCAGAGCAAGAACCAGAGATTCCAGATGCCGTTTCGTCTTCCCAGACCGCTCCCGATGCGCCTAAGAAGGAGAAGACGCCGTATTACAATCCAGAACGTGTAAAAACAGGCGGCGCCCAAAGGGTATTATAAATCTATTTTCTGCTCCATCGCTACGGAATGAATGCCTGATTCCAGGATAAACTGAGCGATGAAGCCCTCGAAGAGCGGATGGCTCGCATCCGTGAGCAGAACGAGAAGATCAAGCAGAGACGTCTAGTCAGTCCGGCCTTGTTTTTATTGTTTTCCTCTTTTTCAGCCACCTCTCAACGTCAACCTTGATCGCCCTGCAGGATGTCCAAGCAGACGAAGAGGCCTTCCGAAAGACCCAAGAAGTCGATCGCGCAAGACAGGCTCAGGCCCGGAAGATCCAAGCTGATATCGAGCGCGCCCGTGATCAGAACGCAAAGCGCAAGATGGACAGGGTACAAAATCGTGAATGGGATTCTGCCAAAACCTCTGGCGATAACCGAGGCCAGCGTTTTAATAAATCGCAACAAAACTCTGGATCTGGGCGACAAAAGCGAGACACAGGAACGGCGGCCACCTCAAATGCTGACTGGGGAACTGACTGGACTGGAGGATCATCCGCTACTCCGGAAGCCACTGGATGGGGGAATGAAGCCTCAGCAGCTACTCCAGAGGCCACTGGATGGGGGAATGAAGCATCAGCAGCTACTCCAGAGGCCAACACTGGGTGGGGAAATGAAGACTCAACAGCTACTACAGACACAAACATTGAATGGGGAACGGCAGCTAATACTGCAGACACAAACAGTGGATGGGGAGCTGAAGCTACTCCCGACACAAGCAGTGGATGGGGAGCCGAAGCTACTCCCGACACAAACAGTGGATGGGGGGATACAGATTCATCTGCTAATCCAAATCCAGAAAAACCTGCCGAATGGGGAGTTGGAGCAGACAACGCAAACGAGCAATGGGGAGCCAGCGTATCAACATCAGCCACTCCAGACGCCACTCCTGATTGGGGAAGTTGGCCTGCAGATTCACCGGCAAAGCCAGATACAAGCTCTGACCGGGGAGGTAGCTGGACTCGACCACCGCGGGGTCGAGGCAGAGGTCGAGGCAGAGGTGCGGATGCAGGTGGTCGAGGCGATCGAGGTGGCCGAGGTAGTCGAGGTGGTCGAGGTGGTCGAGGTGCCCGAGGTGGTGCCCGAGAAGATCGTTACGACACCAAACCACAAGAAGAAGGTAATTCGGGGTGGTGACCATAACTTTGCCCCCTCAGATGTGACTATACCCACCCACATTGCTTAGTTGGATCACATACTGGTAAATATAATTAGATGGAATTGTACTTGACTATGTACTTGGTTTTCAACATAGGGCAACAATAAGAAATTTAGCTTCCGTATTTCATCGTTGGGATGGGCAATCGAGAGGTTTTCCGTTTGAATGCTGGGAGAGACATCGAAAATCCACTGTTCTCCTTCCCTTCAGCCTGGCGACGAGTGGTGATGGACTTTAAGGGCAGCTCTTCCTCGCTCCTGTGTCGATCTGGAAGGGTAGTTTTGGCAACATATCTTTGCCATGACCGACGAGAAGTACACTCTTTGCTTGCAAACTTCAATGAGTGGTGCGATGTGTTCGTCACGGGGCGCAAAACGGATATCTCGCTCTCAGGTGGGTTGGCCGAGTCCACATTTACCCACACTTGTGAGGAACTGGATGCCAATGGGCCGGGAAGGCAGGATGACGAAGAAGAAGCCATTAGTATTCCATCTCCAGGAAGAGTGGCTGGGAGGCCGAACCCATCAGGCACAGCGTCATGATTGATCTCGCTCGGCAATTCACGTTTCGAACGAGATTCGATCCCAAACGCTCTCTGACAACAAATTGCAAATGAGAGATAAGTTTATAGAGAACAGAAAGCACATACCTGAAAGATCGTACTAATATCATCGAAGGATTCGATGTTGAGGCTCAGATTGCCTGACAAACCGCCCTTGAGGCTAGTGGATTTAGAAATTTCCAGAGAACGGCGAGAACGAGACGGTGATAGCCATTTAGTGCTGCTGCTTGATCCGAAGAGCAAGTTGACTTCCTGTTTCATAGATTCACTCGCCAGAGGACCAAGACGAGAAATAGTGGATGTAGAGAGAGACGAAGTAACGGTATTCGATGCACCATGTGAAATTATTTCTACCACATTGTCGTCTGATATTGTGGCATTGTCAGCAACGCTGGACGAATGGGCTTCAATATCAACTTGGTTCGACATGCCGCGGCGAGAGATAAGAGCTTGTACAGCGGCCTGCCGGTCCTCAGACATCACTTCAAGTAGAGAAGAGATAGTGGACACAGAGGGAGTGATGGTATCGGGTTGTCCTGCGCCAGTCGTTGCGATGTTTTTCCAAAACTTAGTGACCTTTTTCTGATCGCGAAGTTCTTTTCGTGCGGTCAAAGTCATCCGGAGAGCGCAGGCGTATTCATCCAAGGTGCGTGGTTTTGATGGTTCTCCCAGATAGTTGCCGTCAGAAGGCATAGTTGGAGAGTGTTGTCTTGGATAAAGAATTACTTGGTTTTTTTGAGTGCGCAAGGAGGTCGATGAATCACCCGAAAAGCCCCCTTCGACGGAACCATTTTCATGACGATCCAGAAGAGTGCGTATTTCGGCCTTTTCCCGTTTTTCTTCTTCCAATTTCTGCTCAAGAAGAGCCGTCTTCAGCCTTTCCGACTTCAACTCTTCATGACAATCGCGAAGAAGGTTTTGAATTTTAGTATATTCCAAGATCCAGAAATTGACAGCTTCTGAAAGACGTGCACACTCCTTGTTCATGGAGGATTGCATACTGGCCAACGAATTTCTGTCGCTGAAGCGGCGAGGACGCCATAGTGAACCCACACGATCAGTCGGATTGGTGATATGGTTGAAATTAGAAGGGACTGGAGGTGGATTTTCGGTGACTAAATCGAAAAGAGAAAGCGAGGCTGAATTGCGGCATCCTAGTCCCAGACTGAACGAGGAACTTCTAAGATTAGTGTTCTGTGTGTGCGGATTCAAAGGGTCGCCTGAGACGAAAGTGGCCGATTTAGTGCGACGGTGGAGGAGGTTGAAGACTTTGAAGAATCTCATGGTCAAGAATAAGAGAAACAGGAAGGAGAGAAGACATATTTTATAGTATAAATGCAGAGGCTGAGGCTGACGGTGATGGTTCAAGTCAGAGTCGCAATATATCTAGCGTGGACGAATTAGGAAATCCTGTACTTTAGCAATTTAGGATCGGTGACTCTTGCGAGGAGTCTCTTCACAATCTCCGTGTGTCCTACAATGGCCACTATGTTCGCTGCTGCTACTTCCTTCTTCTCCAGGACGAATATAGCTCAGTCCTACAGCATTGGATCCCCAACACAAGGCGCTCTCGGTTTAGGCAGCATCAGGCCCTCTACTCCTGGAGGAACTTCAACTGGTACATCTCTCTCTGCTCCACCAGCAGCAACTCCAACCTTCTACATCGGTTTGTGGAAGGTGCAGTCTGCATGGCATAAAGTCAACAATAAGCGCGTATCCGTCTGGATATTTGACAAACGAGGCCCAGAAGTTGAGCGATTAGGTCCCCAGGCCAAGGACAGGACGATTGAAGTTATGAAAGCTGAGGTGTGTTGAATATATATGTATGTTCATTTTGATATTCATTGTATCCAGGCATCAGCTTTGGGGAGACTGCGCCATCCTTCTATCTTAGGTGAATCCTTCAGTCGTACAAAGCCGTCGAGAAGCTTATGCGCGTCAATTGTTCATTAAGAAATGGTGGAACCCCTCGAAGAAACTAGAACGGAGATTATGTTTGCCACTGAGCCCGTGTTATCCTCCCTTCAACTAGCTATCCCTGATTCTGGTCGACATTCTTCTCTGGTGGAATTGGATGAGATAGAGGTGTGCGGACAGTCCGAACTACTTACAACCGCTCACAATATCTCACCTATACTAGATCCAAAAAGGGGTGCTCCAACTCTGCAAGGGCCTTTCCTTCCTCCACACCTCCGCAAGGCTCATTCACTCTCACTTGTCCCCTGAAACTGTGGTCATCAACGGTGCTGTCAGTCGCGGTCTCTTACGAAATTGTAATTATCTCAACAAGTTCATCACTTTTTGTGGATATAGGGAGATTGGAAAATATCAGGTTTGGGGTTGACCATACCTCTCAAAACGCCAGGAGGTGGTGACACCCGATGGGAGTTTCCAACTTTCGATGGTCGAGTCCCACCGTACATACAGCGATCATTCGACTACATGGGTATTCTCTTTTCAATCGCATGCTCATTGTTCATCCCCTTTCTAACGAGTACAACTATCCAGCCCCAGAGTATGCTCTGGATGAACAACTCGTCACAGCCTCGGATATGTATTCACTTGGTTGCATACTATATGCCGTACATTGCAAAGGAAATCCTCCCTTCAAAAATCATGGGAGTCTTGGAGGGCTTCGTGATAATGCATCTAAGCCAGTCCCTGGATTAGACAGGCTCGATCAAGACCTTCAAAGTCGGTTTTAGCACTGCTTAATGTGTTCAAACTTGTTTTAATACCTCCCGTCTCTAGCACTCTTGCGGTCTTTGATTACTCGCCAATATGGCACGCGTCCTACCCCGGAGACTATCCCATCCCACTCCTTCTTTTCATCACTGCCCATTTCGACTTTGAACTTCCTAGACCGTTCAAACTTCACATCCAAGACACGGGAAGAGAAAATATCATTCATGAAAGGTCTGACCACCGTCCTCGACAGGTTTTCGGAGGGTTTGAGAACCAGAAAGATCTTACCATCCCTGCTTGAAGAAGTAAGTCGCACAGAGTTTCCTCTTTCCTCTTTCCAGCCAACAATTCAACTATTTAGATGAAAGATGTCCAACTATTACCTTATATTTTACCCAATGTCTTCGTAATATCCCAAACTTTGTCAGCATCTCAATTCGCCAACACAGTACTGCCAAGTCTCAAGCCTCTGTTCGCAATTCGAGAACCCCCACAAAATATGCTGACTTTGTTGGACAATCTGACCATGCTTCAGGATAAAACAGACAAAGGTGTCTTCAGGGAACGTAGGTTTAACTCGACTCAGTCAGTTTTGTGATACTCCATAAATTCTGTCTGCAGATGTCCTTCCTCTGGTTTACAATTCACTTGAGTCCGAGCATGCTGTTGTAGGCCGATTTGCTAATTATTTTGGCGAAGCTGATGAGGATATTCCAGGTTCAAGAACGAGCTCTCAAAGCCGTGCCAGGCCTTTGCGACACAATCGATTACGCGGAAGTACGGGAGGTCCTGTTTCCCCGAGTTGCAGTACGTATATTTCTGATGTCCTTTCCCAACATGCTAAACTGTGATCCGCGAAGCTTGTGTTCACGAAAACGCGCATATTGTCAGTCAAGGTCGCAACTCTTGTGACTATGCTTGCAATGGTAAAAACACTAGACCAAGTACGTTTCTTGTCGACTTATCACGACCAATATTTAGCCAACATAAAATTGGACAGACCACTCTTACACAGAAACTCGTGCCACTTCTATCTAAAATTCGGACGAAGGAGCCCGCCGTCATGGTACGCTTGTCAGTCACACCCTGGCAAATTCTTGCTGACATTTCACTAGATGGCAACATTGTCAGTACAAGAAGCCATGGGGTTCAAGGTCGATCGAGAGGCTGTTGCTACTTTGGTCCTGCCCCAGCTTTGGACAATGTCAATCGGTCCATGTACGTCGTGTCAGTCTCCACCCTATAAAATGCATCTAATTTCAATTAGTACTGAGCGTCGGTCAATTCCAACGCTTTATGCAAGTTATCAAGAAGCTGGCTGAACGGGTTGAAAAGGAACACGACCAATTTTTACGTGACTCTCAGCGTTTGGAAGACCGATCTGGTATAGCACCTGATGGACAATCTGTGACGAACGGCGTATCGACCAATGTAGACTTCGAAAGTCTAGTGGGAGGTAAGGCCAACGGACCCAACATCAAGGCAGATACGGTCATAGACAACAACGCTGGGTGGGAAGACGACGTTTGGGGTAGCATTTTCAACAACAACCAGGTCTGGTCTTGCTCTCCATATGAATATTATACAATTCGGCTGATCAAGTACCAATAGCCATGGACACCTTCTCTGTCTCCTCCTCCTCAAACCGTCCCTTCAGTTTCAGTTGCGCCTGCTAAATCATCTCCATCCCCTCCGACTTTGCAATCAAGAAATTCCTCATTCCAATCACGACCATCGAATCTTAATCCGGGAGCAGCAGTCATATCAACAAGCACATTCAATCCGATTGCACCGCAACAAAAACCTGCATCACAAAATAGCAATACTTTTTCGAGGGCCAGTGCTGATGGTTCCCAATCAGGTTTTGCACAAAATTCATTCCCTGCGCCGCCAAGACTTCAGCCTCAGTCGAGTCCCATGTCCACTCTATCAAATCAAACCAAACCCCTCCAACCCTCATTCTCACCACCCAACTATAACATATACTCATCTACACCCAATACCACTACTATGACCTCAACGCTCTCGCCTATCATGAACCCAGCTATACCCTTAATGCCTCAACAATTCGGCATGACACCACCCACTCAACCTATGCAACCTCAAATGGGTGGGTTGTTGACTCCGTCAAAACCTGCCCAATCGTCTACAGGAAAATCGAACACATTATCAAAAAGCGACTGGGGCGATTTCGATCCGCTGTCTTGATACCACAACCTTCATTAGTACATTTGGAACACATCTGATTTTTAATACATGTATTTAAACTGGATTTGGTGGAAGCCCTTGTTATCGGAAGAGGAGATTCCACATCGACTTATGAGCTACCAACTTCTTCCTGATTCGCCGTGAACCCAAGTATATGGTCCAGAATAATTGCAGCACCAGGCTTTGAAGAGACCAAATTTGCGTCCTTGCAAGCATTGCTTTGTACACCTGTTTAAAGTTGCACTTCAGGATGAGTCAAATTTTGGATGGTGAAGATGACGTACACGAAGTACATCCATCGTCGCATTCACAGTTGACAACTGCTAAGCGGGCTTTTTCAAGTAGTGTTTTTGCTGGTTCTTTCAGATAAATGGCAAAATTCTACGAAGCCTGGAATCGTATGCTTACCGCACTCAAATGCCCTGCCTACTACTCCTCCTGTCTTCCCAGCGGCGTCAAAGAAAATCAGCCTAAAACATAAAAAAAATTAGCTGGGGAGTAACCACCCAAATGACAAGCAACTTTCACCTAGGTGGCCTTGTTGCTGGCGCATTGCTGTCTTGATATTCCTCTTTAACAACCCTACAGTCAGTCCTAACGTCTTGGGATAGTGCAAACTGGTTTAAAAACGCGTGTTCTGCAGCATGAATGGCAGCTGCACCATCTATTTGTTTTTCCCGTAGAAGTCGCAAAACCTGGGTTGATAGGTCTATCCAAAATCCTGTGGCTTCACGCTCCCAGGATGGAGTAGTCAGCTCTACAGCATCCAAAATAATTTTTCCCCTGACAAAATTTCAGACGATAGAGTGGATCATTCAACTCTCATAACCCAACCTTATTTTAAAAAAGCCTAGGAATGTAAAGTCGGGTCAAATCTGAATCGCACTTGCTGAATTACGAACATACCATAAACGCTGACACACACATTCACCCCTTGAATATCGGTGTTATTTCAGAGAGGGGATATGTATGATAAGCGACTTACTTCCAAACTGAATAAGGGTATCAGGTAATGGGATGGCTCTGAAGGTCTGGAGAGGAATGATACGCCTGTATTGATCCATTAGCGCCAACGTATAGGGCAATGATTCCGTGTCTTACGTGATATCTCTTAAGTGACATGGCGGTTAGTAATACGAAGGAGGCGATAAATTGCATCCTGCACTTGCCTAGGGGAGGTTGTGTAGTTGACGTCCGAACGTGCAACTTTTGCCATTTTAGAGTCGTGGCTGATCTCTTTCACCTATATGCCCAAGAATGAGAGGGGTTCTGACAGGAAATTCACGTTGTTGGACAGTGTATTACAATAAAGGATTCCCCTTGGTGCATAAACTGTGAAGTATTCATCAGTCCCATCTATTAACAATCCTGACAGAAACAAACTTACCACACCGCCCTCATATAATTCAAACAATGCTCTTGAAAACTCGACTTCTTCCAATTTTTGTAGTGAGTCATTATCCCGAATCTCCACGACCATGTAGGTCTCTTCTTGGGCCCCACCTTTAGAAGCAAAGAAAGGATGAGATAAAATTGAAGATAACAAAGGAAAGGCTCACGAATGGATACATGTTTCGAAGGATAAGGCAGATACTTCGGGTTTGTGTGATACCTGTAGATTGGTGTGAATATGCCCTAAAAGCTAAAGTAATTGATTCCATACCATCCATCACTGTCTGTTCGAAGTTTTTTACGGCAGACGGATGTACACATTGACCCGAACCACTTCACATCTGTTTGCGATATTGGCATTTCATGCGCAGCACACTGCAGATGAGCTATCGTTGGCTGATAGGTTAGAAACTGGACGATACGCATGAAGTTGAAAGATGTCACCCTCCAGTACCATCTCGTTGTCTAGATCAATCATCAAGTCATCAAGAGAGGACCCAAAGAGATTGTCCGGCTCCTTGACAAAGTGTTGATCGATTGGGAATGGATCAGCCACGAGTATTGCGAGAGAATCTTGAGAGCGTCGACCAGCCCGACCAGCTTGCTGTCTCTATAGGTAGTCAATATGATTAACGGTTACTTTGCACTAGTTGATGAAGAACGAACAAAATTTGATATTGTCATCGGAAAGCCAAGCATTACGACTGCATCTAGAGATCCTATGTCAATCCCGAGCTCAAGAGCATTCGTGGCAACGATCCCAAGCAAGCCCCCTGAAAAGGCTTCGTGCTCGATTTTCCGGCGGTCCTGAAGAAATGCTCACATCCGGATACAAAGCCTACACAGCTGAACCATGAAACGTACCGCATGAGAGTATCCTGCATGAGAGTCAGTATAGAATATTGAAGCATGGGAAGAGGATGCCCTACCTCCTCTGTATGCTTTGATCTTTTGTATAATATCCTGGCGGCCCTCATTGCTCAAATCGGTTTTGATGGTTTTCATGGCCTATATTATCATCAAAACACATTTTTCTGCCTATCCCCAGATTGCCTTACTAATTCGCAGACCTTGCGGATCTAGTCAATCTAATGAGTCACGCATGAACAAAAAATCTTCCGAATTTCATGATACCTTACAAAACAGAATTACACGTAGGCCTTGTTTCATCAAGGTGCGCACTAGATGTGAGGCCTCCGATAACGATGACCGTCGTCCCAGACCAGGATTCATATCGTCGAGAAGAGGAGGATTCCAGACAAGGAATTGCTTGCTTCCAGATGGAGCACCATCATTGTGGACGACTTCCAATTCAGCTACATCGAGACAGAACATCTTTGACATATATTCTGCGGGATTGGCCAGAGTAGCGCTGCATGATATGAATTGAATCCTGTTATCTATGAAATATAAGCGTGTGAGTGACATGGAATGAAAAACCGACGTACTGCCAACAGCGGCACAAATCCTTCGGAAACGTCGCAGGATATACGCCACATGGCTGTCAAAGGGATGGTATGTTCAGGGAAAATGGGTCCGAATACTATATTTCTGACCTTCCAAGAAGACCAGTATAATAGTGCAGTTCGTCGACGGCGAGTATCTAGTCTTAAATTTGATAGACATCCTGAGGCTGAAGCAGTTAAGAAGATACCTTCAACCGTTTGAGATAACTGAATGCAGGCGTGTCAATCAAATGTCAGGAAATCATAGATGATCAGTATACCTTCTCCATTTTTCTTCATTAGGGAGAATTGAAGAATGCAGAGTGTCCTATGGCACAGGTAAGTCAATCATTAAGACCTAAACACGATGACTTGGACTCTACGAAATTAGTAAGAATGACCGAAGCCGTCTCTCGAATATCTATCAGTTAAAATGGGGGTCAGAGAAAGTCATCAGAATGAAATGTAACCAATGTCTCTGGCCGACCTGCTCTACTTTCTTGAGGCGTGTCGCCGTCATACGTGGCGACCTATGCTACTTGTTTTGAAATAAATAAATAAAACAAAGGGATAGAATATCACCTTCAGATTTTCTAAGCCTGGACATATTGCGAGCAAGCTCGCCAATGACGCCCGCTGATCCTGGGCCAATGCCTACTAGTAGATCATTTGTTTGGCAACCATTTTAGGTATGCACTCGAAGTCAAACGTGCCTTGGTTGGGAAAACGAGAAAAAAAGTGGCGTCGCGATTTTCGCAGAGAATGTTCAGCAATGGAATCTTGGACAGACCTTAGCGGAGTCCAGAAACATCAGAGTGCAGCTTACCTGATATATGATGCTTTTCCCGGAAGCGGTACTGGTAGACACCACAACGTGTCTCCCGTTGCGAACAGCCTCGACAGCAGCAACTTGGTGAGAGTAGAGTTGGTGAATGTTTCGTGACTTAAGGACTGCCGTCATAATCTTCTCCTTGATAGGCGGGTTGAGATATGCTGATTTAATGGTTATATTATCCGTGAGGGTAAGAGGCTTTCCTATGCTTACCGCACTGTGCATCTTTTGCATCGACATGACGGCGGTGAACAATTTGGTCTTTATACCAAACAGAAGTCATAATATCTGTTATTGCCTTGTCAATAGAAGGCCTTTCGGTTGTAGAAGAAATTTGTCCTGGAGAGTCTGCCATTTGGTCCACAGGTACATATGCACGTCCTGCAGCCATTATTAGCTGAACAGGATCATCATCAGTTGACGTGGCCGCGAGTAAGCTGGAAACAATATGCAAAAAAGCGAAATCATTGGAACAAAAACCACCCACTCGTTTATGGCACTTTCAAATGCCTTATTTCGAGCATCAATAAGTTTCTTGACTGCTGTTGGCGACATGGATGGTCTATACGATTTGGTGGATCAAGTCGAAACTGACTCAAAATAGAAAAGTATTAACTGTGTGCTGCCTGCCAAATCTCTTTTTCTGGCAGTGTTGTCCATAAACTCCAGAACAAGGACTTGTGCAGGTTTTGATTCCATTTTCCCGGGCAAGGCAAGTGCCTTGGAATAGTCTACGGAGCCACCAGATGACTTCATGCCCTCTTCGTTTTGTTGCATCTCTGAGATCGGGACGTATGAAAACTTCAGCAGGTCAGGTAACAACGCTCTGCAACGCGTATCAGCCCTACAAAGTATTTCTGGCCCTAATGGACGCACTTGATTTCAGAAACCTTTGAGATTTCCAATGGTCTTCAGAAGACATTATCAGCGATGTGGATACTGAACAGACATCAAAGATGTAATACTGTTTCAAAATCCCTTCGACAGAAGATCGAATTGAAGAAAAGCTAGTAGCCAGTTGTCTTTTAGATGACACAAAGGCAAGGACCGTATTGATCGCCTGATAATGATGTTACTTGGAAAGCCATAGTACTCTACAAGAAGGACACCTGCCTTGAACAACTGCCATGGTTTTCATACAAGTTGAATGTTGATTAACTGTGAGCTCAGAGCAGTGCTGACCTTGAAAAGCTTAAGAGAGGAGTTGAGACCGAATATATTGCAGTATCGTTGTTATACATACCGCTCGAAAGTACTCTGGCCACAGGTTTACTTCGTTACCGACGTTGTCTTGAGATTTCTTCGTTGTTTGACGGGACTTTTTATTAGACTTTTGACTAGGTGGGTCTCCCGATTCGATATGCGTGTTCGCCGAAATATCCGGGTTGCTCTCAGATGCTTTCGCTTTCCGTTTCAAACCCATAGCGCGACGTCACCACTTGGAGTTCAGTTGTGAAAGCTTCAAAATTGATAGGTAACTTGGCCTTGGTAACACAAATAGTGTAGAATTTCTAGAGGCACGCGCTTTAGGAAATTAGATGAAGCAATAAACCAGAGTCAAAGTCAAAACAGAGCCGAAATGACGAAAACCACTGCAGGACACACTGACAAAGCTTACTGACAAAGGAAACAAACAGAACCATCTCTAAGTAACGGTCACGAAATTTGATTATACACGTGATGCGTGACTTTTGGCGTTTCGTGTTTTGCCCAAACTTGAACTCAACACAAACTTTCAAACAACTTTCTGAATCTCAATTTTACAATACATTTCTGCGATGATAACCTTTCTTTTGTCAAAAACATGGCGGGGGTTCTTTAAAAAGCGTCTACTATCAATTAAATTTGTGCTGGCTCTTGTAGTACAAATCATATGGGCAATCTCCTTGCAATTTCTTATTTGTATGGTATTCCTTTTGAAAGCAAAAAGGTTCAGGGCAGGATTGTACGCGGAGATGAAGGAACTGACCGTTTTGGAGCTGAATCTCGTTCGTTAGCAATTGAAATGCATAAAGTTCGTAGTATTATTCAACTCACCCTTTGGAACTCATCGTAGGCAGTGCTCCTGACGTTTTCGTGCGCATTGCGGATAATTCCCATCATGAAATCCGCCGCTTGTCGCTCATTCAAGTTCAGAGCAAAACGATCACGGAGGCGCCTAATGGTTGGTTCACCCTTGAAAGAAGGCAGTCCAGTGTCCAACATGAGTTGGATTGTGTCAATGATTTGGTCCGCAAAAGGCCTGATTGCAAGGAACCCTTTCACTGTCAGGCTTTGGAATATCTGATAACCTTGTGAGTATTTTCCGCCCATCAGAACAACCATTTCGTGGTTAAGTTTGAAAGAGTGAGGTTCAAATTTGACACCCTGGGATGGTATTAGGACCATGAGATGAGTTCAGAAGAAGTTTATACGCACCCCCGGACGTAGAAGCGGAGAGATCAAAAGTAAGTTAACGGAAAAAGAGTGATTAGCAGATACTTATCTATATCAAACAAAAATCCAAAGTCTAAAAAAATTGTTAGGGTCAGGGATACTGTGAACTAAGAAAACCAACCAATATGAACAATATGTCCTTCTCCATCGATCATGATATTGCCATTGTGCCTGTCCTTGATTTGCAGTATATAACAGGCAATGGAGTATGCTGCCATAGATTGAATGAAGTTGAGGCGCGCCTTTTGGAACGATGTTGTATCTTGGCCACCATATTTTGCGATAAAGAAATCTAAGAGATCGTTAACTTTTGCACGGCCCATTTCGTCTCTTGATGTCGCATTTGGGACAACGTCAATGACTCCACACTAGAAGACTTGAGTTCAGGATACCAAATCTGTTTGATGAGCAGAAGACCGCACCCCTGGAGCAGTCGCAGTCACGCGATACGGGAATAAGTATAATGTAAGGCCAACGCTGGTGAATATGTTTTTGAACATTGCAATAACTTGAAGTGCAAGGACGTCTTGGCGACAATCATCGCCAACTTTAAATATTGCTTGTTGCCATACGTCGTATTCAGTGCGGGTTTCAACGCCGCCACCTTCTCCGTCCAAAAGTGAGTCAGGATCACTTCTTATTTCTATACGTTCCTTCCTGACTTTGAAGGTTGCCATAAAAGGAGCCTAGAAAAATATTTTGTGAGCCGCGCTCCCTAAGAGGGATATCAATATACCTTAGCATGACTCTGTAAGGGCCTTCCCGATTTCTTATCGATATCAATGACGATTCCATCTGGATTGCTTGGTAGGTAAACACCAATATCGACATTAATCTTTGCCATTTCTTCGTCGATTTTGGCCTAAAAAAATAAGCATTGCAGATGAAAGTTTCAAAAACAAATGTATTGACCTTTTTTTCTGGTTTTGTTTTCTTGATATATGGCTTCAGTTTTCCAGATATCGAGGTAACTTCGTTGAAGAAAGAGAATTCCCGGTCATAGAAAGCTCTGGCAGTACCCGACAAGGATTGGACGACCTTATTTATCATAGCATCAAGGAGAGGTTTCATTGGATCCTCCTGTTCGAGACATTAGAACACAGCTGAGGATATCACCATGAAATTACTCACGATTTCAGCGCCATCGTCCTTGTAACAATTTGCTTTCATGTTCCATATAATTTGATGACAAAACAATTGCGAGATTTTTGCAGTTTCAAATATGAAGCGAGCGACATAGCCTATAAAAACAAGAAAAAAATAAACCATAAATGAGTCAACTTTGATCATAGTCATGGCACCAAGATACTGCACCCAGGTCATCATAACGGAGAGCTTGAACAACTTGTGGGATGAAGAAGAAGGTCAGCTCAACAGGATGCTGAGCCAAGACTCGATGTGCGTATTGAAGAACCAGAGGATCACTGTTATAACGATGCTCGAAGAAGGTGTTTGCAACAATTGGCGGAACAGGTGACCACAACAGAAGATGCTGCACAAGAAGGAACATATAAGTCTGCGGCCCAGTACAGGGTAATCGAACAGAAAGTTCGGGTTACCTTCAAATCTCTGTGGACACGAGGATCGAGTTTATCCCCAAGTAAGAACGACAAGGCTTCAGGGACGTGAAGAACATCAATTGTACTCGATCGAACGAGTTTCCCAACCTCATGTCGTATAGACACATTTTTAAAGCGTTCCGTTAGGTAAATAGCAATGGCAGGATCGATACGCCAAATAGTTCGTACAATGACAGGCCACGTCGCCTGCAAGAGCATCAATCAACAGGAACATCCAGCAAACGATGTATTGTTACCTCCAGTAAAGTTTTCTCTGTGTTACCTACGAGATCCACTCCTTTCTTGGTGTCGTTGGTGGGATTGCCCCACACCGACAGGCGAGATATTTCGTTTTCTGTGAGCAACCGCAGGGGAAGATTGAGGTTTCGCATTCTTTCCGCATAGTCTAGACGAACAGAGTGAGTTTTTGTTTTCTCCAAGAAGGTAGAAAATAGGAAAAGGAACATACAACTGGAATTTGAACGGGCAGCGGATAGACTTGAAATAGTTGGCGGCCCCCTGACAGAATCAGATTGGAGGTAAGCAAGAAATTGAGATAGAACCTTGATGTCGGCGTCAACTTGAACACGGTTAGCCCCATAGGACCATCTGGACGTGAATTAGAAAGGATAATGGAGGAAATGGGAATTTCACATACTGAGGACGGACAGAGAACCAAGAAAATGCCAGTGTGTAGAGGGACTCGCGCAATACATTTTCACAGTATGCGTCCAAATGGGAACTTTTTAACGTTTCGAAGCCAAAGAGTAGGAAGGAAAAACGCGCTTCACGGGAGAGGGCATTGGTACTAGGAAATAGGAGTTCAACGCATTGCCGAAATTGAACGGCGATATCCTCACCTCAAACTTTTGTATGCCCGTGCTGTCCGCAGGACAAGATGCTGTATGATAAGCATAACACCTGGTCTGTGATACCGTGCCGCTTGAAGGCGACTGAAAAGCATCTGAAGCACAAGAGCATGCGGTGTAAGAACTCTGCGGGCATGCGCTAGGCCACGGTCAATTGTTTCTTTGTCGGTCGGGCTGTAACTTATAGGATGATAAAAGGGATCATCGTAGCTGCCTCGAATGAGCAAAGCATACATTTGAACAGGGGCTACGACACAACTCACTTTAATGATTTGGAAAAGAGCCCAGTGTGAAGCTTGATTGTGTCGGACCATGCAGAAAGGATGTCGCTCATTAAAGCAACCTCAACGTCCGACTTTTCAGCAATTACCCAACTCCAAACATCGATTCCAGATGCGATTGCCGAGGGCGTTGCCACACCAAAAGGTAAGCTGACTAGATAGTGCAGCAAGTCATAGTCAATCTGAGAAAACTGTGAGAAAGAAAGAAGATATGATAAACCTGATTTTCAGATACCTTATCAAGGGATATGAGGGTGGCGGCGCATCTGAAAAGAAGTCGCCTTAAATCGTGTACAGTCAATTTGCTGTTTTTCCCTCGGATTTCCTCCGAAGTGTCCGATAATTTCAACTTGAGGGCATCTACCTCTGTCGACGGAGCAATGTGAGGTGGCAATGTAGCAAGTTTGTCGGCACCTAAGACAGCATAAGCAACATTGCATTGGGATAGTGGGTGATTAAAATCAAGGTCTGACTTTCTCGATTGGCCAGACGAATTCCAGCCGCCTCTCCTGCGAAATATCCTTTAATAGCGATCTGGCTGGATAGAATCTTCGCGGCGTCAATTTCTAGCTTGGACAATGATGACAATGATGCTGAAGATATGGCATCAGAAACAATGCTGAAAAAATTGAGGGCTTGCATGTACATAGCTGGCGGTTTACAGGGCCAATGGTTTTTCCAAACTTTTCTGCCATGGAAGCACCCAATTCAGCAGAATTAATCCCAGCCAAGGATTGGTTTACAGCAAGGTATTTCTGAAAAATAGATAAGAGCGCTTGATCGAGTGTCATATGAAAATGAGTATACTTGTAAAGTTGATTGAAGTTCCATGGGTGCCCTTCCCAATGCTAGTTCAAACCAGGTGTTCGAATTTCGATGGAGTTGTCCAAGGATCTCGTTTCGAACTTGATAGCTATCTGTCAGTTGCAAGGTGATACCAGTTCGATCCGAATGGAATTCCGAAGTTGGGTTATACTATATAAAAATTATTGACTTGAATATATTGTCTCTTAAGTTGCACGGTACGCACCTCGTCAATAAATTCATTCTCACACGACCGTTGAAGGAGTGTAAGGACTTCCAGAATGGCAAAAACCAGAGTAGGGTCGCACATCAGAGATGGGAAAGAGGTAATGAGACGATTCAGGTATTTGGACGCAATATCACGAGCCTTTGCGATTCGATGAGTGCTTAAAACAACCAAGGCAAGGAGCTCTGATGATAGATGCTTTGGGAGCACCTGTTGAGATGCCTTGGAATTGAGGTCGATGATCGCATCCCGTATAACCTAATTCACAGTCAGACGAATCAAAAAAAAAAAAAAAAAATCTGTGATCTGTTCTAGAGATCCACCTTTTCTGCCAAGGATTCCATACAAGCGCTTAGACCAGGATGGTTATTCAGACTGTCGTTGATGAAGTACGAAACGAGAGATGATGGGAATCCGGCTGCTGACCGCATGCTTTCAATGTCGTGAAGAGTTAGAATAAAGATAACTTGGCCAGAAGAAAGGTAACGTATGTCGCTAGCACGGTACGATATGTATCGTATCAAGGATGTTCTGTGCGTCGCTATCACCTGTTCGAAAAGGAATAGTGTGAGAAGGGATTTCTTCGGAAAACAAGACGACATCTAACCGTGTTAGAGTATTCCTGGCGGATGACAGAATTGTATTCGACGTCACTGGCCACGGCATCATGGGACTCTTCGACAACCATTGAAGGAGTTTTAATGGCAATACGGGCCAAGGCAGGCTGTAACCAGTCCATTGCAGTTGCTTCAGCCTTGTTTTCTGTTGTAAATCCGAAGAGGATACACAAGAACCATGTGTTTCTGAACAATGACATCACCTCTTGTGATGAATCTTCGCGTGGGTTGAAGTTTTGTTGGCCTAACAGGGCATCGATTGGGAGAAGAAGGGATGCAAGTTGCTCCACCATGTCATCGATCTGAATGAAGTTTAGACCCTTGATCTCAAGAATTTCACTTGACATACTTTGACATGATGGTTAGAAATCTTCAAATTCTGAATGGCAACCCCTTTATCGTTGAAAAGAGTCAACAATTCAATCAAATAGGTCTCATACAACTCCGGGCGCTGATGCAAATCTTGAGCCAGCCGAGTTTGAGCAGCCAAGACCTAGGAAATAATGAGACTGAACATTCTCTTGATTAAGCACGGCGCCTACCATATTATTAGAAAAGCGTGGGTCGTCAGGGTTCGCAGAGCGGTTGATAGCAGAAAAGGCTTTCACGATATCATTGAAGGCACTGGGAGGAGCCACCAATGCAAGATCCACAAGGTTGTAGGCTATCGCTGCCTCTACTGTGGGTTCCGCAGATGGAAGTCGTTGCAACAGCATCGAAATTGTGAGTCTAGTGACCTGAGATGCGAGTCAATAAAATCATGTTTGATATTTGCTCAAATTACCTCTTCCATCTTGAACTCGAGGGCAAGCCTCGTAACAGCAGATATTGTACTGATGCCGACCAATCTCTTTTCGTCCTCGGAGAGCCCGCGAAGGCCCGTTTCAAGTGAATGGGGACTGGGGTGGCTATGAAATCCAAAAGAATACCCATGGCTATGGGCACTGCTGGAATCGAAGATATCCTTGCTTGTGGCTGCAATATAGTTGAGGAGGGAGTACATGTTAGACATTATTAGATCATCGCCGGGGGCTAGCTAGAAAGGATAAAAGATATCACTAAGATATATTGAAAGAAAAACAAATAAAAAATATCCGTACTCGAATGCATAGGGCCAGACATTTTGCAGCAGCAGAGAGGGGAGGAGGTACTCGACTTTCCGAGTGGAATCCAAATTCGAAAAGTGGCAGGGGGGATGTAACGAACCGTCTTAAATGACCAACCATATTGGGCGCAATTTCCGGAAAGCTGAGAGGAGTGAGATTTTGATGTTAAATCTTGTGACAAGAAGATTATACCTTCGAACAAGGATTGTAGTTGCTTTCAAAGCCGCTTCTTGCGCCAAATTGTCAGAAATTGGGGAGTCTGTGCTAAGAAGGAGGAGGATGCGGCTATACAATTGCTCGTCGATATCCCGAAGCGCCAAGCAGCATACAGAAGCTAGTTTCTTTTCGACTGTAAGGGTATGCATTTTCGTACAGCAAGACGACATACCAAACTTTCAGATACTGTTTCCCAAGCACATGTATCCACTGCAGGACTGGACTCCATCTCCTCAATTTGGAGCAAGAGATCAGTGAAGCATTGTAAAGCGTATTTGATTGTATCTTTGAGGATTTTTTTGGTTTGCTCTGCTTCAATATTGATTTCGAGTGCGGCGTTCTTTGTCAGGGAAATCCAAGCTTTGTTCGCAGCGGCGGCTTCAACTACTGGATATCTAGTTGTAGTCGGAGGAGCTAGAACCTGTGCAAGAACAGTCCACTCCGTCTCTAAAACACAGCAGACAATGAAATGTCCACTCAAAGGTCGACCCTGGCCAATATAACGGGTCATGAAAGTCTGAACATGCCGCAGAGTGTCAGAATTTGCGTTCTCCTTCTGTATCACATCAACAAGGAGATGGTTGAGCCTTTCAACTGTTTTGAAAGAGCAAAGGGCCTGTAGGTGCAGCGTAAGAGTCTCCCACTGTGTTAAGGTCCAGCAGTACGATGTAGAGCTGATTGCGCGATAGAAGCCATGGATGGATGGAATGAGTTGCGTAAGGATATCAAAGGCTAAGATACTCAACAACGAGAAACAGAAACATAGGTGATATAACAGCTTACATGTGCTATTGCGAATCTTGTCAATGGTGACGGCTACGAAGGCAAAGATGGCCGTCGTTGCACGCTCACAGTAATCGCGGTGTTCGTTTGAGAGTCTAAGCAGCGCAGATATTGTGGAGAAGACAAGTTGGTCTGGTAGTGCCCAGTCTACTCAGATGGAGTTAGCATCAAGGTTTGAAGGACGGACTAGAGGAATATACCTGTCCAGGACAACGACCTGTCAAAATCGATGTGGGGAACATCTCGCAAGATGTCAATGAGGGTCATCATAACAGTGTGTATAGAGGTATTTATGCGCGCATCCGGGAAGTTGACCACTAGCTCTCCGAAAGCAATATTGCATTGCAATCGCGTGGCGGACTGGAAACATGAATTGGTGATAGGCCGGAGAAGACTACAGCAAGAACTTACCATATAAACACGTTCAAAACTATGCCCATCCTCAGAACATTCTTTGGCATCGGTGTTGTTCACAACATCCCCGCATTTCTGAACTCGGCTTGACAATACTTGTTCTGCAAAGGCACCTTCATCATTGGCAGCAATGTCTGTCAAGATTCGCTGGTGTATGCCCAATTCGAGGCTATATATCACATCAGTAAGAACCACGCAGTATCAGGAGAACTCACCAGTCCATTGGTACGCGGAAAGGCTTGATTTAGGTATGTACTCGAAGTAACTTCACCGCAAGGTCCGACACTGGCAAAGGTGAATCGATTACGTAAAGGTTAACCGGATTGATGTAATATGTTGATGGCCGGCAGCGGAACAGAATCTGACCCACCCTCTACCTCTTCGGCTCAACACCTACACTCCCTACTTTTCAACATCCTGTAATTCAGTACCCCGTCTTGTTCTGCCCATAAGGATGGCCAAAAATAAAGTCCTTTGTATGTTTTCTTTGCACTGATGTACCATGAAGTCCTCAGCATTTTCTAACCCAAAAGCGTCAAAAAAACCTTTGAAAACGATCACTGAGCTCGCCGGGCTATCAGAGAATCAGGCCAGTGATGAAGACATGGATAGACAAGAAGATACACAAAGAGATATCAAGTTTGCTGCACCCCTCTTCTTTTCAACAAACAAAAAAAATTCAAAGCTCATGTCAGGAGCTCAAGCAAGCTTCTTGCCTCTGCTCTATTACAATTCGGTGAATCCCTTACCTTAAGCGAAGTCTGTCTCGTTTGCCTTAAATCGTTCAGAAGAACAAATTCCCCGTTCATCTAGCTCGCGGCCCAATGCCTTCTTGGCTCAAAGGAAGGCCGCTTATGCTGAAGCTCGCAAAAACGCTAAAGATGTTGTCCAAGCTGGCATCACCACTTTGTATATGCGTTCAGTTACTGCATATATCTGTTCATTGATATCTAAACTCAATAACAAGGGATGGCATCCGAGCTCAGTTGGAGGACTTACGAGGCCAAGAACTAGGACTTCAAAAGCATCGCGAAGATTGTTCTTTGCCATTACTTACTCCCAAGGTCGGACTTAGCATGGCCTGGATTTACTAAAACCACACAACCTTTCCATGATCTAGAATATTTTACAGGATATGGACGAGCTTTACACGCACTTACTGAAAGATCTCGGTTCTAGGCGCTCAGGCCAAGTCAATGAGGCCAATCGGATGTGTATGTTATGACCATGTCGGATATCGGGGAAACCATATCACTGACTACCGTCGTTCAGTGAGATATAACGAGACCTGTCGTCAGGAAGCCCTCGAGAAGTCTTCCAGAAGGGCCAGGCATCAACTTGAGCTCACAAGACAAATGGAAAAGGTCAAACAATTTCGTTTCTTATTGGTTCACCTAACATTCCTCAAGGACGCAGTTGATGCTAAAGAACTCATCAATCACACGAAGAATCTACTTCGCACGAACACTGGTCGGAAGACGTATGGAAGACGGGTTGATTGAGACTATCCAAAATCAATATTTGCAACAGTCGGACATCCAGAAAGAAAAAAAAACTCGTCATTGCAATTGGTCTCTCGATAAGTAATGAACAATGACTGTGTATGTGAATATGTGTACATTACTATTTGTCCTCAACAACTTGAGAGTGTTGAGAATTGTGCTTGTCCGAGATCAACTCGACTATCTGTTCGTGGCCCGGGTATGGAGGAAGATTCAGCTCATATTTTTCGTTGATGAATCTAGACCGAAATGATCAATCGTAGGATGACCTAGATCAAGCGTGGTTACCTTGGTACGAATCGGCCTCCAAGGAAATGGCGGCCTCTAAAGTCTTTGACACCCTCCTTTGGAGCTGTTAAACTGATCAGAACCTGTGGAAGTAACCCTACGCCGAGGTCATTGCCACTCTCAACGTTCCATCCAGATGGAATGTCCACGGAGACAATGGGCAACCGAGATGCATTAAGCATTGGGAGGACGGCGTCGAAGGGCGCACGGATCGGAGGCTTGAACGAGAATCCAAAGATGGCATCCAGAATAACGTCTGTATGGGGTCTCGTCAAAGCCTCGCGAAGGACGTCAACATTATCGGATGGGGGGATGATCGGGATATCGAGATTCTCGCATTGTTTTTGGAGACGCTAATCAGTTCAGGCCGTAAGCAATCACAGATGGTCTTTCAAACACGATTACATGGGATTCAACCTTGTAGATATCTTTCGATCCAGGCTAGTGACCACAAAATCAGCAAATCGATACATTCGAGGTTTACGCGATGGATCATACCGTACCTTGGGCATGTAGATGGTGGGTTGGTATCCGAACATACCTATATGACTTAGTTACTCAGTGGACACATAAAATAAAATCATGCCCACTGAGATGACGCGCTGCGACAAGGCCGTCTCCACCTGAGAAACAGTTATTATAGTACTATGAACATGATGCTTGGATGCGGACCTTGATTTCCTGGGCCACAGCACACAAGCACTCGGGGATAGACATCCTTGCGATATGCGGTGGCGAGAGTTTGTGCACATGCAAGACCAGCAAGTTCCATCAGCTGTTTGAAGAAGATAGGCTTTACGTTTAACATAGGCTGAAAGAGATAAAGAATACCTGATCCAAGCTGAATGCCCCTGCCGCAGCGCTCATGAGCTCTTCGTCAATCTGGGCTCAACGCAGGTTTAGTCGTCGTCAGTCGAGGGGTATGTACCATCTCAAGAGGTAAGTTTCGGAAACTTGTACTCACTTGCTGGGCAAGTCTTGCAGTCAAATAACGCATCATTCTAGATCTGGGTTGAGATAAGAAAGGAGCCAAGATTCGTCGAGGTAAGAGCAAGGTAAGAGACTGGAGCTTGACTGGAGCTTGAACTTGTTAGTTAGCCGAAACTCTGGTGACGTCATGGAGTGGTTGTCACAATGCATGTGCGACCTTGATCACACAAAGTTCCAGCAAAGTTCAACCCTTGAACTTGTATTTATTCGACATTGAAAGGTTGAATATGATGCAGATGAACTGTACGATTTTCGACGTTGAAATTTAAAAGCTGATGAAACAGGCAGGAAGAAAAATACATATAATATTTACATGCCTTTGAAAGGCCTTTCGAACAAAACCTCAGGCTGATGTTCATCAAAGCAATAAACCTACGTGAAACCCGGAAAACACGCCCAACCTGGCCTCCTGTACCATCAACTGTCATGATCCGAATACAGCAGCAGCAGCACATCGGGTGAAATGGAAAATGCGATGTCAAGAAGATGCTGGGGAATGCCCAGAAGGTGCAGGATCTCCATGCTGAACAGGCGCCTTGACACATACTCGCTTGTGCTCTTCCCAATCGTTCCTTTGATGCTCGGGTGAACAGTATTTCACAAGTTTGCACTTGCTACAAAATTGTCCTGCACTTTTTATGATGTCATCGGAGGACGACTCCACGCTCGTCTCAGAACCATCTGAGCCCCTATTCGTGCCCATCGAAACCTCGCCGAAGGATACATGGCAATCAATCCAATTACACATGTCTTTGGGCTTGACCCTTTTACGTTTCCCTTTGGTCTTGATCTGCAGAACAGACGCTGTCTCAAGACCTCTTCTCGGGAAACGGATCATTTCGCATTCGTCGGTACAGCATGGATTGGGACAGCCGGTTGGATAATCGTAGAAAAGGTCTTCATCGGGGACAAAGATGGGGTCGGTAAAGAAAATTTGAGAATATGACGTTGTCTGGTAGGAGAAAAGCACAAAGAAACGTGGTCGTTTTTCGTACAAAATGGCTCGGACAGCGAGGTCAATTTGGGGGAAACATGGCGTTCGACGTTGGCGGAGAAGGGTGTGGCTCAGCCGCATATCTGTTTCATGGGTAGGTAATCGGTTAACTGAAGTAAATGATTTGTGTTGTCCCAGATGAGACCAACATACGTTCACGTTGTATTCGTCTCTCCATATTGGGTTTGCAGGTTTGACCAAAGCAATATTTGCATACGAGTTTGAAGTATTTGGTTACATCGTCCATTTCTTGCCGTTTGAGGTCAGTGACTATGATGTATATCTCATCACATCCAGTATCATGCATGCCACGGAGAAGCATTAGTTCAGGAAGCTAATTTGCAAGACATGTGAGTTGGTGCTGGTTTGCTTGTCAATGAATTTGCTTACCATTGTAAGAACCACGGGCATCATAGATCTTCGTCTCTCCTGCATTGAATGGTGATGATAAACATGTGTTGTCCACGTTCGATCGAGTGGAATCAGACGACCAGTATCAACCGTCCGACAAAAGACATTTTCGGGAGCAAAAATGCCCTTGTTCCAAGCAATAATTTGTTTGCCACCGCGGTCGTGTTTCCTTTCACGAACATCTAGAAACCAGTCGTTATACGCATCCCGTCCCGCGTTGTGATGTTGCAACCACCTCTCGATGAGGAGATCGGTCGAGTCGTGATCAAGAGTGGTTTTGACAAGTTCTGACATAGAAAGGCTAGGAGGGGAGAAAATGGAATAGAGAGGACGTCGTTTAGGCATAGTGGCAGCAGTGGGTAGAGAGGGTTCGAGACAAAGAGGCTGCTAATACAAGCACAGACTTGGTCTGTGACACTGTAAAACCTGAATTACAAGGGGTTAATTGAAATTTACCCGAAACGCGCGAGTGTACCGGCCCTCAACTCGATTTTGAACGCCGGTTTAGATAATACTTGTTTCTTACGTAATCTGTCCTTCTTGTGAACAAACACATCTTTTGCCTCCCTTCAACGGAGAAACGTCAAGGTCGAAAGGCAAATGGATAGATATTAATATTATTTATAGTACAAGATACAACCTATGATACTGTATTATGGCTACTGGTTCAAGAGGGTTGCGTCTATCAGGTAAATCGTAGTTTATATTCAAACAGAAGGCTTACCAGTTCCGAGGCTGATCTGCGGATCGTATTTGAGGTTTCGGACCGCGACACAAAATCGCTTGGTTGCAGATGAAAATACTCTGAAAGGAAAACCCGAAGGATTAAATTCCATCTTCGCATAGTAGGGGCGTCCAAAGCCGAGGCATCATCCTATCAGACATCAGATAGAATCGAATAATCATAAGTTTCAGACAAACCGCGAGAGTATGCCACACTCGGGGAAATGGTTCTGCGATAACGTGGAGAATGCTGACTCCTTTACGCAAGAAAGGTATGTGGTCATCCCCAACATAATCCCAATTTGCGTAATTGTTTGTCCGAGGTCGGAACCAACTGCGCCAGCTTCCAGGTGCCATATTGTTTTCTTTTCCATAGACAAAAGCGCCGCTATCGCCCAGTCTACGTTCAGCGGAAGCCATGGAGTCAAAGAGCCAAGCGGTGTCCAAGAAGTATGAGCGAATGGATGGATTGGGGGCTCCAAGTAAATCGAGCAGTATAAGGTGTTCAATTTCATCTAATTCAGTGGTCTGTACGTTCATCAACCGACGTCGTTGGTGCTGTGAGACGTAAGTGTTTGCCCATTTTTCAGCAAGATGTCTGTAATCATGCAACATTTTGAGTGAAAGACCAAACCAATAGGATATCACAACCATTACCTTGCGCCGTAAATCGAATCTGTGTCAGTCCAGTCCACAAAGGCCTCCTCACCGTCGAAAAACACAAGTTGGAGAGTTGTCTCGGCTACACCATCGTCCTCTTCAGACCCATCCTCTGCTCGTTCTTTCCTCCTGTCAAATAGAGGATCTAAGGTCTGGGCTAAGTCCAAGAGCATGGCACATGGTGCAGCAGAGTCCGTGGCGCCTACGAACTAACAGGTTCATTAATTTCGGTTCTAGGGAATTAGTTGAGACTGACTTGATTCTCGGGGTAATTGGGGAAATATTTGCTGTCAAAATGCGCTGAAAGAACCAAACGTCGTGAAGCAGTTGGGTCTTTGGTGGCGATGATGTTTGCAAAATGCTTTGGGCCGATTGGGGTGTTGTCCGTGAACTCGTCCAATTCGACATGCCATTTCAATGCCTCGAGCGTCGAGACGATATATTCTCGAACAAGAGTATTATTTTCAGTATCCGCTGCAATGGAGACGTTCATAAATCCTCAGGACAAAACAAGCATTTGACTTACGGGCTCTGGGGATTAGAATTTTTGACAAATGGGAGGCAGTATTTGAGGGGTCTAGGTTCTTGAGAGGGTCTGTAACAGTGACAAGTCGAGATATGTCATCGGAGGCAAGAGGGCGTAATTCTCGTCGGTCAAGTGAGGCACTTTGATGGGATAGAGGAGGGAACAAGGCAACAAGGAGGATGGAAATGTAGAATTGCCATCTGGAAAACAGGACGATAGTGGCCATAGACGCTATCTGGGAGGTCCGAGTTGAGTTCCCCTCCTTAAATAACAAAACTAAAAGACAAGCTAAGCATGCCAGTGTTTGTTCAGGGTTGTGCTGGCACGACAGCTCGACAGCCAAAAGTCACACTATCAAGTGACGAAGAACTTGACCTTCTTCCTTTGATCTTTGACTACCAGCTTGCTACCAGCACTTGACCAGTACTAAAACTTGACCCCATCTCGTTTTGGTTTGGACCCAGTGGGGTCGTTAACCTGAGATTTCGATTCTGGAGCCGTTGACGCTGATCTAAGTAACGGACACCTTTCGACCATGGCCATTTTTAGCCTTTGGGTAGGTTTGTGCAGCCTTGGTATATTCTAATCTTCTAATCTCCACATCCTCTTGTCTGCAGGTCATTAATAAAGCAGGCGGGCTGGTCTATCAACGCAACTTTGCAGGTCCTTTGCACTGAGGATTCCTTTGACGAATGTCTAATCGCTCTTCAGATGGGCTCGCCTCCCTTACATCTAACGAGTACTTGGTCCTCGCCGGCACTTTGCACGGTATTCATGCTATTACCAGCCGTCTGTCGCCAATGGGATCCAGTTCTGGTGTGCAGGTGATCGAAGCGGAGACATTCAAAATGAACATTTTGTTGACTGTGACTGGTCCGTCTCCTTTGCACCTTACATTCATCGCAAACATTCAGCATCTGCTCCTAGGAACTAAATTTGTGTTGTTGACGTCCCTTGCCGACACCTCTGCGGATTCAGTGCTGCAAAAGGTCTATGATATCTACGCTGATGCGGTCATGAAGAATCCTTTCCATACACCTGAGATGCCCATCAGGAGCGATAGATTTGATGCCCGCATCGGCACCCTGATTGGTACTGGGCAATCATGATTTTCAAGCCTCCAAGGTCGTGCATGTTTACTTTATGTAGCTGTAAGAGGCTTATTTTTGTATTTTGTGCGGGTCCTTCTGACGCTTGTCTTGAAGGAAGATCAATGTTCTCTCTCCTAGACTTTAGCTCCCTTCAATAATGATACACTTGCAAAACGATTCCATATTCTAAGCTTTATTCGTCGAACTCTGCCATTCCAGCTGGTTATTTTAGGACCCCTCCTCGATTTCGAACACTTTCTTTTGTTGGGGGGAATTGTGACCCAAGAAATATTTGCCTCACCAAGTACTCAAAACACATACCCAAATGCCCAAATATTCCGCTGAGTCGAAATACATTTCGAAGAAGCAGCACGATCAGGTGACTTTGACGCGCATGATTGACTTCTAGTAGGCATGACCAATTTTTAGACCTCTTTATCGGCTACTTCCCTCATCGCCCTGGGTCGCAATGCAGGCCCAACAAACAAGAACCACTAACCAATCCATCAGTCAAACACAAAGTCTCGCTGCTGTTCAAACGCTATTGAGAGCAGGACTTGGTACAATAACATTTCTCAGGTATGCATCATCCTTGTCCTTTTCCACAGTGATTCACCGTTCAATAGAAACCTCCTTCCAGAGGAC
Source organism: Psilocybe tampanensis (assembly GCA_019904355.1). Lineage (NCBI taxonomy): Eukaryota > Fungi > Basidiomycota > Agaricomycetes > Agaricales > Agrocybaceae > Psilocybe > Psilocybe tampanensis. The sequence goes on along the minus strand of JAHXRV010000430.1, from coordinate 23,095 downwards.
AACTTCGCACCAAGTTAGGACTGTGCATCAAGTTGCTTGTGTCTATTCGCTGACATTTAACGCACAGGCCATTTCACTACCGTCGATGGCTCTGATTCATCCCAGTTTCTTTCTCAGGCCGATTCTGCATCAGAACAAAGCATTGCGGGCCGCAGGAATGTCAACAGCTTCAAGATCATGGTACTTGCTTTCAAATGGTATCCGGCGAAATCTCAATGGTTTTGCATTTTAGACTATAACAAGAGGCTACACCGATGAAGCGGACAAAATACTGAATTACTTGGTATATGCGCCTTAGATGTTCATTTCAAGCGATTTCTTAACTATTCTAAGGAACACGGGATATTCGACGCCCTTGAAAAGCGGTACTTGCGAAGCTTCATCTTTGGAATATATCTTGTGAGATACCATGTCATTTGTCATACCATAGACTAACCCTATGATCAGGATAACAAGGATCCCACCAAGTATTCACAATATGTTCGTCTGTCGATCATTTCTCATGTTCTCCCCATCTACTTAGCATTGTTGAAGCGTATACCTTCAATTTCAAAGTAAGTCGACCGCAAACTACGATCAGCATAAAATCTTATATATCTCATCACCCAAGTATCATACTATCCCGGGTAGTGACGTTTTATTCCCTACAATGAACCTCGAAAGCAGAAACCGCAAATATGCCGATGATCCTGTCTCGAAGGCCATTATAAATGGAAAGCCCCCTACGCTCAAGGATGTCAAGACCAGCGTCAAGGTAAATGACCGATTGAACCTAACGTTATTTAAGCCTGACTTTCTCCAGGGTATGATCAAAACGTTGATTCAAGCCATGAATCCCATGGACCCCCTTCCCAGTACGTCCTATCAATATCTTCAACTGAGCTGAGAGCTGATGAAACTTAGAGCGTCGATTTGCTACATTCAAGGTGTTCTATACAGACGAAACTCCCTTGGATTACGAACCCCCAAATTTTCAACCGGGAGATGTTGATAAGGATAGATGGTACTTTATGACCCACGACCTCGACGAAGTCCCAGAGAGATGCAGTGTTGGAAAATTCGACTCCGGACATCATTCGTAAGGTGTTCTACGGACTTGCCTGTTTGACTGAAATTTGATCTCGAGCCATCCCAAGGGTCAAGCTCAGTGTAACATCAATTGCATCCTACTTACCACTCTCAAAGGAGGACAACGATGCTACTTTCCTTGGAACAACGTCTCAACCAGGACGTCAAGTTCTTACGCCAATCGAAGAAGCCACCTTGCGGAAAAAACAAGCGGATATGCAGTTGGAAGATGCCGAACAAAGAAATTTGTTGTGGTCTGTCGAAGATTCTGCTGATTTGGACGGTGATGACGTGGATGCAGAAGGAGAAGATGATCCTGATTACACCAAAGATGCAAACGGCCAGTATGTCCTCGTCGGGAAGCTGCAACCTGTCGGTGTTCGAACCAAGTCCGGACAAATCGAACCTCTGCCTGTCAATGAGCAAACACCGGAAGAACATTTTAGTGGACTGCCGGAATACATCCCGAAAAAACTTCAAGAAATCGTCAGCCTCTATTTTTTTGAGCGTATTTTAGCTATGTCTAACTTGGCCGACTTTAGGTAGCCCAAGAATTACCGAGGCCTGCGCAATTGGAAGAAACACAGCCATTGTTGCATACACCAAGAAATAATGGTTAGATCCTCTTCTTAAAGAAACATTTGCGTCCATTTTGTGAAATTCATACTTCTAGTGTTCAACGAGGGCCATTCAATTCCCCTATCGACCGGGCCCTCAAGAATATCTCCTTTGACCAAGTTATCTACACCAAGGGTAGAGTTCGACCCTGAAATGTTGAAGAATATGAGTATCGGTACAAATGAACCTGAAGATACAGAAATGCTAGGTAAGCCAGTGTGGATATATCTCGTGGTCGCCCATCTCGAAATATGATCGCACTAGACCTTGAAACGCAACCCTTCCCTAATGGCACTGTGGATCCAATTGAATCCTTCACGGGGGACACGCCCCGAAGCATCAAGGACAATATTGCAGTTCACGAGTTTGAAAACAATGGGCTTGAATGCGATTGCGGGATTCCTGTAATGTCGTCGATAACACGTTTCCATGTCAGTTTCTGACATTTTCTCCGTAGGTGGAAGATATATCTTGCTTTTGTGAAGGTGGTTGCGGAAAGTGGTTCCATATATGGTATAAACATTTTACAGAAATTGGAGACCTTAACTTTGTTCTGACAAGAGGTTTTTAGGTGTATGGGGTAAGATTCGGAAGCCTATGCAGAAGTTTTATGGAAAACTGATAAAAGATACTTCTTAGATACCACTCGGTGCACGATCCAAATATCCCCAACCAGTTTATTTGCTTCGAGTGTAGATGCCGAGCCGACATTACCTGGGAACTGATCAGATTTGATATATACCCTCAAATGTTTTCGAAGTTCAAGGATCTTGCGCTCTACAGGCGAGATTTTTAGCGCATCACCAAAATTTCTTGTCCAATCATTGACGATCTATGCAGACGAGCTATTAAAGTCGCCCAAAGAAAGGGGAAATTCTCTTCATCCGAATTCTCTAAAGCTTTCGGTAAACTTCCAAACTCGATCTAGTAAGTATAACTAAGAACTGACATCTGTATCTGTGATCAGCTCTTGGGGATCTTACCTTGAGCGGGCAAATGTTGAAGAGACTCGAAGAAGAAGGTACCCGAGCCTTCCCTTTCCCTATGGTCTGGGCTGACCCACTCTTGCAGACATCGTATTACACGAAACCACCACATTGGACGATACGGGTCTTGCTATTACAAGTCATTCGAAAAAAGGGAAGAACAAAGGCAAAACTGCGGCAAAACACCCAAAAACCCGGAAGAACCTGCAGAAAACGCGATATGTTTTCAATCAGGACGCTGTATCCAAACCTCAATACCTTAATTGTTTCAGACCTGAAGACCAGGATATCGAAAGACAATTTCTCGGTGTCTCTCAAATGGTATACCACTGTTCCTCTGGACCAGTCATCGCGACCTTCCCTGATCCAGGCTCTTTGCAGGCCAAGCAAATCAAACCTGTACACGCCGTCGATGCGGCCAAACAAACACACCTTGTCAGCGCCAATGCTGAGACACAGACCCAAGAGGAAACTCAACAGACTGAAACGTCAGGGAAAAGGCCCGCACAACTCATGGAGGATGCTCAACTCGCCGATATCGAGAGACCGAAGAAGAAAACCAAGATGTCTTTAGCAAAAGGAGTTGACCTCGCTGAATAAGATAATACTGTCCCCAGCATGTCAGAATTCTAACCAGCATAAAATCACTGAATATTATTGCGAGTAACTTTTACATGGGGCCATGAGACTGAGACACGAAAAGGTGTCTAACTTGAATTGATGAGACGCGTCCAAGACGTGTCCCAGTTGGCCAAGAACCCTAACCCTATAACTCTGACAGAGGACGCGTTTGGTGACACGATCAGTTGACTCCAACCCCCACCAGAGCCTACTAGTGCCAACGCTGTCAACGTTGGCGATACTCAACTCAAATATCCCTTATGATCATCAACATTGAATCATGAACGACTTCTCGGTCGCTGTTTTCCTTCGAGTTTTGATTGCTGTCTCAACGAGAACATTTTTCCAACCTGATGAATACTTCCAGTCTCTCGAACCCGCGTATAATATCGTCTTTGGTTATGGTACTTTAACATGGGAATGGCTTGCCCCCAAGCCAATTAGAAGCATCGTCTATCCTGCTATCAACCTTCCCATATACTGGTTGTTGAAAGTCAGCGGGCTTTCGGAATTGGGGAGACTTGGGGATGGCCTTTTGGTAAGCAAGGTATTACTTAAACTGTGTTCACGATTCTCATGACAAAATACACAGATAACCTTGCCCAGAATCCTTCACGGCGGATTAGCAGCCTTGACTGACATTTATGTCGGAGAAATCTCCCGCCGTGTCCTAGGGACGGAGTATGTCACGACCACAGTGGGTCTTCTTTTCATCCAGCGATGAATATTATTGAGCCCTTGCTATCCTAATAGCGTTTCTTGTCTCTATCATCGTTCTTTCATGCTTTGGCGCTTTCTAGATCTCTTTCAAACTCCTTGGAGACGTCATTGTCAACAATTGCGTTTTCGTTCTACCCATGGGACGCCAGCCCCAAATTAAGCCCACAGGTGTTATTCCACAGGTAGTTCTATCGAGTTAAATTCTATTTAATAATATATCTCAGTCATCCAGGCCTAGGTTACGGAAGATGCTTTTCTTTGCTGCATTAGCTTGTATGGTTCGCCCCACCAACGCTGTAATATGGATCTATTTGTTTTCCAATATTTTATGGTCAACACGCAATCATCGACGTGTTTCTCTGGCCATCACAAAAGACATTGCTATGTTTGGGTGCGTTTTGAGGCTTCTTTGAAATCATCCAACCATTCATTTTCAAATCCTCTAGATTTTTTGCTCTTTTTATTTTATTTATATGTGACTCGGTCTATTATGGAAACCCAACCTTCACAGCCATCAACTTTCTCAAAACTAACCTATCTTCGGTGTCCCTGTTTTATGGAGCTAATCCCTGGCACTTCTATATAACTCAAGCTCTACCAATTCTCTGCACTACGGCTCTTCCATTCGCACTACACGGGATCTGGACAACCCTCACATCACCACCCACTCGCGATTGTTCTTCTAGAACAGTGCTTTCAACCATTTTGTGGTCCGTTGGCGTATATTCCTTTGCAGGTCACAAAGAATGGCGGTTTTTGCACCCAATATTGCCATTATTACACGTACTCGCCGCGAAATCCCTGGTGGATATATCTTCCGCATCCCCTGGTAAATTAAAGAAAAAAGGAAATCAATCGAAACTTCAGACACCCATTCATCGCTTTTTTCACCTGCCGCCAATTTCGAAAACATATCTTGCTATTGTCCTTTCCACAGTCCCGGCTTCGTTATATGTCATATTGTTATATTGCAGTGGTCCTGTCGAGGTTTTGTCCTACCTTCGTAATCTACCTAACGATGGCTTCGAGAACGACACGATTGGCTTCATTATGCCCTGCCACTCTACTCCAGGACACGCATACCTACACCGGAAGGCGCTCGCACAAGGTCGAATGTGGCAACTCGGATGCGAACCTCCTCTCAAGTAAGTATAGTCATTACATTTGCTTTCTGAACCCTCTCTGAATCAAATTTAGTCAGCAAAATCTAACTACATACAAGGATCAAACTGACATTTTCTTCGAGTCACCCCAAGATTACTTGCGCACTTATTTTCCCAGTAAAGTGAATCACTCTTTCCCTCTATCGCCATTTCCCGCCTCGATCCCCGGCGCACCCGCGCCGGTCCCAAAAATCCTATCGCCGTCCAACAAGGCCATTTATCCTTGGAAACACGAATGGCCTCATCATCTGGTATTCTTTGGCGACCTTTTGCGTCAAGAGGGAGTAAAGCCGTTATTGGAAGGAAAAGGCTACGAAGAAGTTTGGAAGGGTGGTCGAGAATGGGAAGGCGAGGGGAAAAGAAAGGGTGCAGTGAGGGTGTGGCGATGGACAAGTAGCACGGAGGAATAAAGGATCAGAAATAACAGCAATATTAATTACATACACTAAGTTCAAACACAAAATGTGGCTGTAAAGATTGTCTGTCTAACTCGATTGTCAGCTTGAAATGCAAAGGGGTATGTGGCCAATGGAAGTGACGCGAGGAAGAATTATAGCCGCGACAGATCTCGCCCCCAAATTCCGCTAGAAGGGCCTCTCCTATCAGTGATTGATTATTTGCAAGAATATTAATGTCATACCGTATAATCCAATCAATCATTAAAAGTGCTCGAGTCCGTGAGCTAACTTGTTCGTTCCAGTAGATGCTTCGCCAGGCGTACATGGCAGCCAGCCCACCCATGAAAGAATGACTGCCGAAATCAAAGACGGCTGCGTTGCCAATATACGCAAGAGAACCGAGATGAAAATATTTGAAGGGTTTGGATACCTCCTCGTCGCTTACGAACCGAGGCGATTTAAAAGATGCTGGGGAATTTGTTGTTGCTTGAGGTGAAGCACGTGCGACTTTATGGAGTTTTTTGCCCAGGTATTTTCCTTGCTGAGATGCCACTTGAGCTGTCGCAGGAAGAGATGTAATCCGGTTGCCGACTTCTTCGAGGAGTATGAAAAGTTCATTTAAGGAAAGACTGTCATCTGCATCGGAATCATATAGTTGAAATAGTTCCTTCACTTGCACAAGATGATCTTCAGCCATTGGAATCCGTTCCTTTATTTTGGTAACTATTGACTGTCAGAACACGACACAAAGGAGAAGGATTATGATGATACAAACCCATGTACTCCCATTCTCCAAAATCTATTTTGCCGTTTTTATCCTTATCGGCTTCGTCAACCAATTCCATGAAATGGCTCTTCAACGAAGTCTCGATCTATATTACGACGAGCGTCAAGGTATATATGTGAGTAACTCGACTTGGTTCCTTACTGTTGCACAATCACCAACGGCGTAAACTTCACCAGGTGGCGCACCGCTGACTCTAAGGTGAGCATCGGTTTCGATTGCCTTCTTGTGCACCTGATTTGGGAGAAGGCTGCATACACGCTCAGCGAAAGGGTTCATTGCGATCCCTGTAGACCAAAGAACAAAATTGGCTGGGATGGTGTGTTGAACGGTTTTGCCCTCGGCATCCCGTGTAGTATACAAGACGTGTTCAGGGGTTACTCCAGCAACACTAATAGAATATTATCAAACTGTCAATAAGGCCTTGAAAAACACGAGGACAATACCGTGCGGATGTGATCAAATTAACACCATCGCGCTTAAATTTCTCCTACTCATTGACTCGGGGGTTAGACTGCATATAGCCAATAAGACGCGTGTTCTTACCTCTGCGAAATTAGATATTGCCTCTGAATACTGTAGAACATGAGATCAAGATTTAAATTGATAGAAATGTCCTCCTACCGTGTTCAAAATATGTTCCCGGGACTGGATAACATGGATCGAGACCTCTTCGCGGCATATTTTTGGGAACTGATGAGTTCAATCATAAGTGTCAAATAGTGAAACGCATCATAACAGCACTTGCATAATTCATAATATCCTCTTGACAAAAGTCGTATATTTCCTGATGAGCTTTGAACATCATAGTCAAAACCTCAGGAATTATGGTACCTACGGCCGCTGTCTCGATACCAGTGGGGCCACCACCACACACAACAAAACTGAGTAAGCGTTTGCGTTCTTCAGGAGGAGTTGTAGGTAAACTGGCGAGTTCGAAGTTGTCTATCGTATGGGTTCAGTTATTGACTAAAAAGGGGGGATAACATCGCATACCCATGACTCGTCTCCTGATCGCCTGCGCATCCCCAATGGTCTTGAGCTGGAAACAATTTTCCAGACCAGGAACACCATGCGAACTTGAGGATGAACCAACTGCAATAACTACTTTGTCATACCTAAATCGAAAAAGCAATGAGAACAAGCTGAGAAATCAGGACGAGCTTGGCATACGGTATGTAAAAGCTGCTTTTCGTGCCATCTGAAGTTGTGGTCACGACTTCGACCAAACGCTCTGACATGACCAGATCAACGGCTTTTCCTTGGACAAAATGACCTCGAAGACGGGCCAATAACTTGCGAACTGGCTCTATGAGAGACCGAACGGAGACCGTTCCAACGGCAGCAGCTATAGTAATCATTAGTCCTGTCTGGTGTCGACCATACTAAACTCACAGGGAAGCAAGGGGGTGAAAGTCGTGAATGTATCAGTTGAGACCATCGTGACGTGATAGTCTCCCGGGTGAAGGGATTGAAGCACACCCATGGCCTGGAATTCAAAGTTCAGTCAAATGTCCAGACAAGCTTTAGGAAAGGACGCACGCCCCAACCCCCTCCGATGATGACAAGCTTGGGTCTGTCCATGAGTGCCTTAGCCTCTTCGTCTTCTTCGTCACTGACGTGAACATGGGCAATGGGCAGATTCTTGGGACCACCTCGCTCAGGGTGAAGCGCAAGAGCATTGACAGGAACACGATCAACGTGTTTGTCGTTGTAAGTGAAGACATCATGGGCAAGGATGCCAACGCCAACGATGGCTACTCCTACGACAGAAGAAAGACACAAGAAACCCGTGTATTTGGCGACTTTCTTCGACGTTTGTAAATATGAGGATGGTGGTGGAGGGGGAGGAGGGGAAGTGTAGAGCCTGGTGTGAGATATGGGGGGAAAGGGCCTACGACGGGCGGCATTGGCAAGGGACGCCCGCCAATGTGAGGAGAACATGATGGGCAGAAAGAAAGAGGTGCAGGGTCCAGGGGCTGAACATGAATCTTCGTCATTGGGGAGTTATTAGTCTAAATATACGTGACTAGCAGATATCTAATGAAGTAATTGCAATTTGTTATCGGATTTCTATTTGTATAATTGATTGTGCGAAACTATGACTACCTGACAAAAGGAAGAAATTGGGTCTCCCTTCTCATCGACAACCATGTCCACTCAGCCCATTCCTTCCGACCCGGCCTCTCCGACCACAGGTGGAGTCAGGCGCCATCATACTATCTCTGCCCATCCACGAAGTACGCGGGCGGCCAAAGAAGTCATCTCTGAGGAAATCCACGAGCAACAGCAAACCATATGGAACGACGAAGACCAAATAGTTGATCAGGATTGGGTAGGAGGTGTCGGTGCCGTTGGAGAGAAGACATCCCTTCATAGGCAAAGCTCTCTTCCAACCCGTTACCATCGCGGTTTGTCATCTTCCCCTCGTTCGATCGCCGTTCTTCTCGCTGATCTCGTGTCTCCTTGGATAGGCTATCAAAATCGCTCTGCAAGGTCTGGAAACCTTACACCAAAGACAGTAAATAGCCTTGCTGCCATTGCAGGCAATGAAGGTGACGAAGAACCGTGGAAATTTGGGTCCTACGACGTAGAGGACGACGAGGTGACTTTTTCAACATCCCATCTCATTTACCCGAGCTGATGATTCCCAGCAATCGCCAACTGACCAGTACCCTCAGGTCATAGACGCAGAAGCCGAAGCTGAAGCTAACGCTTCATCACTTTCCCCTCATTTCACTAACCATCCTCCTCACGTTCCGTCTCCGCCTCCCGCGGCTTCAGGTGTCCGTCGTCATGTGTCGCTCACATACGGAGCCGCTGTCGGAGGACCTCGAAAGATGTCGACCGGATTGAAGCGTTCAGGAACCTTACAGGCCACACTGCCTGTTCATTCACAAAACTCTAGCCCTCCTGATACCTCCGAGCAGCCTGAGGAGGAAGAGTATGGATATGAGGCCGAAGATAGTTCCGTATACGAAGAAGAATATTATATTAGGTCGCAACAACAACAGCAGCAGCAGCAACAATACCAACAATACAACAATGGCCCCATCGGCCGAACCTCATCTCCTTGGTCCACTCCAAACGAATGGCGACAGGGATATAGCGGTAACGGCAATGCTAATGCGGCCATCGATGACGTCCAGCGCGCATTATCTGCCCTCGAATTAGCCAGCAATCAAAACTCCACGCCCATCAGCGGCTATGGAAATTATCAGCAGGCCCCGCAGACTGTTCACCCACCACGTTTCAATGCACCCCAGCCTGCTCCTGCTCTGCATCACCAATCGACGGGATCACGAGGAAGCAATAATGGCAATGGCAATTATAACGGCTCTGGAAATGGTAACAACAATAGGAATAATGAGTTTGATGGTCGAAAAACTCCCTTGTCACAGAGGGGTGGATACGGACAGCAGCAACAATATGTCCAGCAGAGAGAAGAACGCCCAGGAAATTGGGAGCAAAAAGACCAAAGTCTTCGCGGCAGAATGTCTAACCCCAATTTACAATACGGTTACCAACAAGGAGGGGCGGCCCATGTCAAGAGCGGAAGCTCTAGTAGTGCTATTGCCGGGTCATCAGGAGGGGTTCCCAGTGTACCCCCGATCCCACCCCAGTACCTTCAGCAAGCACAGGGAAATCAAAGTAGTCGCCCTGGCCTTGGTGTCGCCACTTCTTTCCCGGCATCGACCAATCCGCCATCAAGCGTTTCTACAGGCCAGACACCTGTACAACCATTTGTCAATACTCCTATTGATGTTCCTACATTGATCGCTACAAAAGGATACAATCCTGCTCAATTCGACACTCGCCCTCAGTTTGCCAGATACTTCGTCATCAAGTCATACACCGAGGACGATGTCCATAAATCTCTCAAATACGAAATCTGGAGTTCGACCGATCCAGGAAACAAAAGACTGGATAAAGCATTTAAGGAGTGTGCAGGACGAGGACCTATCTATCTATTCTTCAGTGTCAATGCCAGTGGTCATTTCTGTGGAATGGCAGAGATGTTAACTCCGGTACTTAATGCATCGTTTGTCGTTGGTGGGCCATAAGCTAATGCACACCTTCTATTCCGCAGGTTGATTACACAAGGAGTAGCACTGTCTGGGCTTCAGATAAATGGAAAGGGGTTTTCAAAGTTCGCTGGATTTTTGTGCGCGACATTCCGAACCTTAACCTGCGACATATCAAGTTGAAGTAAGTAACAGTTCGATATTTTGCGCTCTGGTCCTAATTTCGTTATTCTTAGTAACACTCAAGAACGGAAACCAGTGACTAATTCTCGGGACACCCAGGAACTGCTTCCCGATGCTGGCCAGGAAATGTTAAGGATATTCCACACACATCCAGCGCGAACATCCTTACTGCAAGATTTTGCGTTCTATGAGGTTCGCAGTCTGTTTATCTCCCCTAAGATTACATTCATCTGACACCTGTTTAGCTCCAAGCAATGCAAAAAATGCAGGCAACCGGTGGGGCAGTCTCACCCTCACCGCCATCACTGCATTCTCCCCAGCTACCCTCAAGCGTCGCTCCCGCCGGTGCCAATTATAGTCCCAACTATGGCACACCACAGGTACCACCAACGATGCAAATGGGGATGGGCATGAATGCGGGTCTTGGCGGTTCGGCACAATACCCTGCAGGCCAACAAAGTCTACATCCTCAGACACAGGCCATGCACCAGAGTGTGATGCGTCATCCAAGCCCAGCGCCTTCGCAACAAACCATGCAGCAAGGCGGCAAACAGGGAGTGTACACTGGGTTTTGAAAAACGCCTTCTGGCGGCTTGGATTTCGAAGCTCAACACTTGCAATGTCTACTTTCATCTGGAAAATCTCTGTCTCTCCGTTTCTTGTACAACCTCTAACGCCCAAATATCCCAAATGTCTACTATCCTATGAGCCTTCCCCTTTGTTTTCCTTTTTTCTTGGATTCTTGGATCACTTTTCTTTGTTTTAATATTTAATAATCGACTTCTTAAATCGGTGTATTGTTTTCACCCACGAGGCCTTCTGTATGAGCCCGTCACAAGATTGATTCACCGCATGTTATTCGTATCCTCTTTCCAATCATACTTCTCCGATCTATGCGAAAATATATTCCCTTTCCCTCTTTGTTCGTCTTTTTTTTTTTTCTTTTCCCTCCCCTTTTTTAAAAAAATTCAGGCGTGAATTTTGTTTCTGGTCCCATAGCTTGACGAACACAGGATGAGGAATGGAGGTGGACCCTTCCCACTTATTCGCTATCTTGTATTCCCGGACATACCCTTACATAGTGTACATTATCCAGAAACCAACATGTATATCATTTATTCACGTCATTCGTTCTCGTCAGTCGACGTGACTGTTCCGACTGTCAGTTTATGGGAATTATTTCCTGTTTCGTACACATCACGTGGTTGAAAAGTCGCGGTCAGTGCTGTTCTCGAGACTCTTATTCCGTTCGCGACCTTCCGCAGCCTTGACGCTTTCTGATTACAACCTGCCCAGTCAGGACTTGTCTTATGAAAGGTTCGATCTGTTGCAGGCTGACTGGTATGACCTGATCCGCTTTTAATTACCACTACCACCAAAATCCAGCCCAAATCTGTGCTCCATGGCAATCCGTCCCATCAGCCCATTCGAATTTGTCAAGATGGTGGAGAGAGTCAAGCCCCCTGTAGGATGGTCAGAGACTCTGGGTGAATACCTGCTTAATTCTAAGATACCCTGCACTAATTGCTCTCAAGCCATCGCTAATTCTGGCGGACCAGACTCTACGTGTTTGCTCTTTCTTTTGAACCAGTATCTCGAGGACCAACGAACCAAAGGCCAGATAACAGGCCTCCCTCGACGCCTCATCTCCTTGACGATAGATCACAACCTCCAAAGCAGCTCAGCTTCGATGGCCAATCATGCAGCCCGAATAGCAGCGCAGCTCGGGGTGCAGCATATCACCACGAAACTTCCCTGGGGTGAAGGTATCCACCCTCAGAAACCAGGACCGAAAGACAAGATAGAAGAACGCGCACGAGACATGCGTTATGCAGTGCTTTTGAATAATTTAGTAAGCCTGAATGCCAATTCTCTAGCATTAGGTCACCATCTCGATGATCAAGTGGAAACAATGCTCATGAGACTTGGAAGAGGCTCGAGTGGTTTTGGGCTAGCAGGAATGAGACCCTGTCGCCGTTGGGGCATGGGCATTCAGGGAGAAGGCCATTTAGTTGCGCAGCAACTGGAAAAAATGAAAAAATGGATCCTGCGGCCACTTCTCTCTGTTGGAAAGGTTTGTTGCCTTTGAACACTTAAATCTGATCACTGATATATGTCTCAGGATCGCATTCTCGCTACATGCGAGGCGCATAGTCTCGAATATGTGACCGACAAAACCAATTTCCAACCCCAGTTGACCATTCGAAATGCAATTCGTCATGTCATCGAGGAGGGTGGATCAGCAGGGTTAACTCAGCAAGAATTTCCCGCTTATCCACCCAACATCGCAGAACAATTGGCAAACATCAACATGGCAGCCGCAAAATTATATGGCAACTCATTCAATCTCGCCTCTGACAAAAGTCATTTACGCGAGGTGAGTTCGCATATGACTGCGAAGCTCCTCGATATCGATGCGTCTGGTATATTCGTTTCCCTCAGACGCCGTATGTCACTAATTTTCATTGCCTTAGTGGACAACTTCATTAAAAAATATCAAATGTCTTCGCCATCTGGAACTTTCATGATATCCCCATCATCACTAAAGCATATCACTTCGCAAGATATTCAGGAAGCATTTATATACCGCGTCGTACGGTATGTTTCCCCTTGTCCATGGGGAAGTCCAAAGGCCGAGCTTGGCCGGAGGAAAGCTAGCGTACAACGTCTTGTGGATCATTTGTGGGATTTTCAACACCTCCGATCGCAAAATAACAGTTCGTTGTGTGTGGGATCGGGGGTATTGTGGAAACTTGTCGCTACCACCAACAAACGTCTTTGCAACGATGAGACACAAAACTTGGCCTGGATCGCGTTTAGGCAACCACCACCGCGTTCAGGACATTCTTTAAATCGGACAAGTCCCCTTGTTCTCGATATCACGGATGAGATAATTCAACACAGGATTAATGGCAATGTCCCTCCCTGTCTTGATGTCCTCTTTGATGGACGGTTTTTGATACGGTTCCAGGTCGAGAAGCTTCCGAAACCTATCCTAGAGTCCTTTTCTGATGGTGGCAGACTCATCGTTGATACCCGCCAAATTTGGGCCACACCACAAGTTACGCATGTTCATGGCGGGAAAGTTGTAATCTTTCACACGCACACCGATGACTCTACACCTTCTATAAAGATCCACGCTGGCCCCAGCATCAGATCTGACTGGATATCTTCACACTATATCAGGTCTTTATCTGCCATTTAACAGGTACATATCTTTATCTGCTACCTGACAGGTACATACCTTTGTATGTGTACACCTCAATGACCGATGATGTTATATCCATCTCCTGGCAATGCCAATTTTACGGCTTATAAAGGATTTCGTACCCAAACCCAACTGGACCCAACGTTGACCATGAAGACCAGAAAAGGCCATATCTCCCCTCTCTCTCTCTCATGTGATGAGACACGGGTGCTTTGGCTTTATCCACCGCAATCCGGATTGCCTGGTTGATTGGTGAGTTTGTTCGGCTTTCTGGATAAACAATCTTTCCAGGCAAAGAAGGACTACGGCGTAATCTAAATTGTGTACTAATGTACAAAAGGGTGAGAATGAGCTCCCTTCCCCTCCATGAATTTGTCGATGACATCATGCCACACTTGAATATCAAAGTACTCGAACCAAAAATGTCCAAAATTGAGAGAAGGGACTTGCCCTGGCAAATGACCTTCCTCGACAAATCTTGCTGACGGTATGCGTTTAATGATATCCTGAACAAAATAAAATAAACGAAAGATTGAAAGGGGATTAAGATGGACTAACCTCTGCGCATTGGAACGGAATGACTTTGTCCAGATGACCATGAATGACCAATATTTGGACGTCGGAGGGCATGCGACTAAGTAACTTGACGAAGCTGAAGTTTTTCAACTGAATTTAAGAGAAATCTTTACTCGTTCAAACGTCATTTGCTCGAAAGGAATACTAGACGCACAGCAGTTCCTTGCTTAGCTATATCAAATAGACTTCAGACGAGTTTCACCAGCGATGATCAACTGACAAGACATCTCAAGACATACCTATCATATCGGAAGGACGATTTCTATAGCGAAAGAAAGAATAAGCTTCCAACATTCAAAGAAGTTCGAGAAGTCCTACATCGCAGGGTTTATAGCGCGCTTGAAAATAAAATCGAATCGCTCCGGATTCGATTCTATCCACCGGGGATCGACAAGCGAACTAACCACCTTCCGAGCAATGGCTCTCTTCTCTTCCAGGGTGCGACTTGCATTGGGTGGCAAAGGTGCTATCTGGAGACCTGCATTGACCTGAACTACAGAACGCGTGCCAGCTAAAATAAGATGGGTGGTGCGGAAAGGCAGGGTAATTGGCTTAGAGTCATGATATGGAAGAAGGAGCATTTGTTGAGCGATAACCCCTACAGATCGTGTTACTTTCAAACATGCGGGATGCTGATCGGCGATGAAAGACTTACCACCCATAGAATATCCACATAAAGCAACTTCGCTCCACTTTAAATGGGCTAGAAGTGAAGACAAATCGCGAGCCAAAAGTTCGATTGTGATTTTCTCTTGTCCAGATGGTGTCAATGACGAATGTCCCATCCCTCGATGATCATACAGAAGGACTAGGGCAGAGATTAGACACGAAGTCAAATTACATGGCTTGGAAACAAAACCTGGTCGTGACTTGGTGAGACTTTGCGTCAAGCGGTCATAATCGACCCAAACGGATGTCATTCCACAGATAAGAACGATGGGTTCATGGAGACCGAGATGACAGGAGCCCTTTACCTCGTAGGCAAGTTTTGCCCCGTCAGGTAGAACGAACACAGATTCTCGAGAAGCCATTAGCCACTCGTATTGTTTGCTTGGTTGCACCTAAAAGATGGCAGATCTAGTTGATGATTTCATAGTAAGTTGCAGTCCTTTTATAACCAGTCAAGGTGAGAACGCTTGGTACAAAAGACACAGCGAACTGTCGCCCGCATACAGACCATTAATCATTCTTGCGATGGTTAGGACAAAGAGCACCCGTCATTGCACCCGCGTTAATGGAAAGGCCAACATGAGACCAGAAACGGAGGATGGCAGTGACGGGTGCTATCGTCAGAAAATCTTTGTAAGTCTGAATCCCAAGGTTACATACATGAACAAGGTTTGACAGAGGAGCAGGATGGACACGTCCAAAATATCTTGGCCTCTAAAATTCTTTCTTGGGGCGATAAGCCTTTTGGAAGATAACATGGAGATTTGGGTGGTCCAGACTGAATGCCTTGATCAAATTTCAAGGAAGAAGACGTAATCAAGAAGGTAACACATGGTTCTAAATCAGGGGAGATCGAGGTTCTAAGGAAATTTGCCCTCATTCTAGGTGAATTTGAAGCTATGACTTTGCATCTGGTATTGGGTTTCGGAATGAGGGTAGTCCAGATTTAATAGATTCAGAAAACTTACCGTAATTTCTCCTCCTCGATAACTACCTCTTTTCTTTTTGTTTTTTTCCTTGCGGAAGCCAGCACCTCGGGTGACAATCAAGTCCTCGTGCGCTCGTTTCCCATAGTCGTTCAAAGGCGCAGGCTGGAGACCATAACCATTAGTTAATGTGTCAGAGGAAGGAAGAACGGAATTGTGTACCTTGGCAATATAGCCGTTGTCCGTAATTGATTCGACCTTGACCTTTGAAGGATCGACTCTTTGGAACCGTTCATTCGTGGTACGCTTGGGTTTCCCGTTTCCGCCCTTCATCCATGATTTATCCTGGTTGTCGTTTTCATCAACTCGTGCCGTAATTGTAGTAGCGGTAACGACGGAACTGCCATCTAGAGATGTTCGACGCTTCTTGGCCGTCTGTACATTATCCTTGTCGATTTGAGTGACAGCGTTGCTCTTGGCCGATGGTTCCACGTCCTTCATCACAACATCTGAATCCGATTCTGAGCTGCTACTGCTCGAACTCGAGCTCGAATCAGATTCGGAACTCGATGATTTCTTAGAATCTTTCTTTGAAGTCGTTTTCTTCGCCTCATTGTCATCCGATTCACTGCTTGAACTTGAACTGTCAGAATCAGAGTCTTTTTTCGCCGACGCCACAGATTGCTTTTGAGTCTCGACAGCTTTTTTCTTTTTGGGTGAATCGGAATCGGAGGAGGATTCAGAACTGGATTCATCAGAGGAAGAAACAGGTGTTGACATTGTTCGACTAGAGTCCCTTTCCGGGGCTGTGACTTTGGACTTTTCGACTGTTGGGGAGGTTGCTTTTTTCTTCGTCAGTTTCTTTTTCTTGGATTTCGAGGAACTAGAATCGCTGGATTCGTCATCTAAACCGTATCAGCACATGAGACGGTAAAGGCCACAAATAACTCACCAGAGTCGGACCCCGATGACGACGAGCTAGAGGAAGAAGACGACGGAGCTGGGAAAGGACATTGTTAGAACACAATGGGAGAGCTTTGACGAAGGTAGGTACCTTTTGTCTGTTGTAAGATTTTGACAGGAGTGTTGGTTTGATCTTTCTTCGCCGAACCTTGAGCCGGGGCTGGTTCGGAGTCGGAGTCGGAATCAGATGATGAGGACGAAGACGACGACGACGCCGATGACGAAGATGAATTTGAGGTAGCCTTTTTGATGGCCTTTTTAGTGGCTTTTTGTTTTGTAGCTGTCGTTTCAGTAACTTCACTAGAGCTCAAACTAGAGCTTGAGCTGGATGCTAAATAACGATGGGTTAATCATAAGCCATCTGCGAGAACTTATCTGAACATACAGCTCGAAGAATCAGAATCAGAGTCGGATTCTGAGTCGTCTGAATTTCTGCCCATTCAAATCAGAGCTGGACAGAATATTCTGACTTGAACAACTTACAATTCCTTCTTCTCAGACGAGGCCTTCCATTCCTTAATTATTTGATCCAGTTGAGGACCGTTTATCTCGATGTCATCTTTGAGGACAACGACGTCCTTGGCGGCTTTTTTCACTGCCTGAGCAGCTTTGACATGCGAATGCTTCGTCAAGAACGAGTGAATTAATGTATAAGTCGCTATGAGATAAAATTCAGGTTTGAACAATGGCAAACTACAACGACACTCACTGGCTAGATTGCCGTCCATGACGATGAGGGGTAGGTAACGGGTATGCTTCCGAGTGGTGGATTAAACTTGTGCGGAATTTGATTGAGGAGGAAACTTTTTTGAAAACGAAAAAGGAAAAAAGTCCCACGGTACTTGATCACCTTCCGCGACGATGAGCACCACAATCAAAGGCCTTGTCAAGTCGGATGTCCAGTATGATGGCTCTGCTCTCCGAATTGCCATAGTGCATGCGCGATGGAACAAGGAAGTTATCGATGCTCTTCTTGCAGGCGCA
Organism: Psilocybe tampanensis; assembly: GCA_019904355.1. Classification (NCBI taxonomy): domain Eukaryota; kingdom Fungi; phylum Basidiomycota; class Agaricomycetes; order Agaricales; family Agrocybaceae; genus Psilocybe; species Psilocybe tampanensis. Next base: position 5,203 of record JAHXRV010000430.1, on the reverse strand, counting down.
ATCGCGAAGTTAAAGGAGCGAGGTGTGAAGGACAGTAATATCGTCATTGAATCTGTCCCTGGGAGCTATGAGCTGCCCCTAGCCTGTCAACGGTACGAACTTTGACGCGTTTTCGAACATCATCCTATTTACCACCAACACTAAGAATGCTCGCTGGATCGCACATTCAACCTGGCACAAATGTCACTGATCTACTGGGAGGTTTGACCTTCACCGGAACACCGTCGAATACAGGGACACCTACACCCGGGGGAGCTGTGCCGGCGAATCAACCCTTTGACGCCATCATCGCCATTGGAGTACTCATCAAGGGAGCCACCATGCATTTTGAATACATTTGCGACAGTGTGTCGCACGCGTTGATGAGAGTTCAACTGGACACAGGAGTGCCTGTTATCTTCGGGGTCCTGACTGCACTCAGCGACGATCAAGCGTTAGAAAGGGCAGGTTTGGGAAGGGGTCCCAGCGGAAAAGGACACAATCACGGAGAAGACTGGGGGCTTGCTGCAGTTGAAATGGGTTCTCATGTCCGTCGGTGGTCTGAGGGTAAATTTGCATAAGAAAGAGAAAGTTTATATACAACTTGTACAGTAAAGTCCTGGCGTTAGATTTTTAGAAACGTTTGGACGAATGTGACGATGCCATCACACCTCGTCTCTGACTCCGAGAGCCACTCTCTTCCGCTCACCATCCTCCTCAAAATGAAGCGAAAAGTACTCGCCGCTCAACCTTCTCAATGTCTTCTGAATGTTGATTAATCTCTAGGTTCTACTCATGGGGGCTTCGGGGAGCGGCAAGACATCAATGCGCTCTCTCATTTTGTATGTCCTTTGCTCCACTGCGCCCAACAAGTTAACCCAAGCTATTCAGCTCGAACAATCCTGCCTCTCTAACAGAAAGACTTGGCGCAACAATAGATGTCGAGCAGAACCACGTTCGCTTTCTGGGTGACCTCATTCTCAACTTATGGGACTTGGGTGGTCAGGACTCCTTCATGGACTCCTATCTCACCACACAGAGAACGACTATCTTTCAACAAGTCGGCGTGATGATATACGTGTTTGACGTGGAGAGCAGGGAGATGGGAAAGGATCTCGAATATTTTCGTGATTGCATGGCCGGCCTGAAGCAGTACAGCCCAGAGGCAGGAGTATTCTTGCTCATTCACAAGATGGATCTCGTCAGGGAACCTCGTCAAGCTACATTCGCGAAGAAGAAACAAGAGCTCGAGGAAGCATGCGGAGATACTCATGTCAATGTATTTGGGACAAGCATATACGATGAAAGTCTCTACAAGGTCTGTTAGCGCCATTTTTCGACTGGGTAGTACAACAACTCATGAAACATTCCAGGCTTGGTCAAAAATAGTCCATACCTTGATACCGAATGCAGCCATCCTATCAAAACATCTCTCAACTTTTGCAAATGCCTGTAATGCAACTGAAGTCATTTTGTTCGAACGCACAACGTTCCTGGTCATTGCTACCTCATCAGCAAATTCACCCAACTTTTTGTCTAATCCAGATGAGAGCCAAGTGGAATCTTTGGATCCAATACGCTACGAACGTACTTCGGAACTCATCAAGGGCTTCAAATATTCTTGCTCTCGTATCAGAGAGGAATTCCGTTCCCTAGAAATGGAATTATATGACTTTACAGCAGTTCTGGATGAATTGACTCGGAACACATACGTGCTTATCATCGTCCATGACCCAACAATTGGTGAGTATGACATATCCTCAATAGTTAGTTGTGCTTATCCCTTGTATTAGAAACCGCAGCGTTGAAATTGAACATCAGACTTGCGCGTAGGAAGTTTGAGGAGCTACAGAGTGACAGCCTCGTGTCATAGTAATCTTTATGATTCACTCCATCCTCTTTTGTACACCACCATCTTGATTATTCCATAACATACTTGTGCTAATTGTAATGTCGCGATTTCTTACTTCTGCAATTTCATTATCCATCCATAATAAACGCTCACTTGCTCAGAATGTACATGGACCCTAAGGCTCAAATCTCATCAAGCATTTTCTGTAGAACCATGGCCAAATTATGGCAGGGAAAAGACAACACTGGTATAAACAATTCCCCACGAATCTAAGACAGTAAAAAAACTACATCGCATCACGTCCTGGAGGTTGTCGTGCAAGGATTTCGGCACGCGTACCCACTGGGGGATTGTACTGAGTAGTTTTCTCGTGCTGCTGCAACCGTTTCTTCATCGCGCTCGCCTTGGTGCCGCTTAGAGGAAAGGACTCTGTGGTGCTAGAAGCGTTGCTTGCTGTATCCCACTGTCTGGGTGTGACAAGAGCATTTTTTGGAGTTTGGAGGCTGGATCTAGGTGTTCGGGAAACAAACACAGGACTTGGACGTAGGCTGGGCCGCGAGCTACCTCGCAGGTTGATTGACTCTGTTTGCAGACGCTTTAAGATTTCGGAGGGGTCTGTATCTAAAGAAGTGGAGGCTTTCAATTGTCCGGTGAGATTTTTTTGGGTTTCCGCATCGTCACTATCTATTGATGCCGCACGTTCATCTCTCTCGAGGTCCTGGTTGAGATCATCACCCTCATTGTCGTCCTCCAAGAAAAGTTCATTCAAAGCAGGTGAGGTAGAAGGTGGGTGTTGTTCAAGGTCAGAATCTGAATCGTCGACGATCTCTTGTTTTGATGCCTTTCTTTTTCGAGGTGACGGTGCGGGTGACAATTGTGGAGATTTGGGGTTGGTATTTGCAGAGGATTCTGTGTCATCGGATACAGGGATAGGGATGAAATTCCTGGGTCGTCGAGCTGCCATCCTGGGCCTCTGGTAGGCTGTATTTGTGGGCTGCGTGGGCAATGAACTTCGTTTCGGTTCAGATGGAGTTGCGGCAGCTGCGTTGACCGTTTCTCGGACTTGATTTCCAAGAGATGGTGCTGATTTCGTAGAAATGTTGGCCTGGGTCGTATGTACAGAAGCATGTGGTTGTACGGGAGACCAGGGAGTCGATACCGGAAGCCCGTCAGGGTCCGGGTCCGAAACCAGAGTGTCCTGAGTGAAAAGGTTGGAGGATGGGGGAGGACCTTGTTGTGTATGCCCTGGTACAAGCGTCCGACCTGAAGGGTCAGGTCCATCTTCATCATCATCGGCAAGCCCATACGGTGATCTTCAATCGACCATTATGCGATCATATGGTAATGGAAATTAAAGTAAGACTCACGTTGTTTCGATAACAGTCTCTTTATAGGCGCGCTCCTTCCCTTTTGCGCTCTTGCGTTTCTGGGTGTTGGACGGCCCTTGGTCAAGAGTCATCCGAGCTTTCTTCGACGTGGGTTCTTGGTTGTGCGGTTGAACTCTCTTGCTCCGAGATCCCTTCTCAGCTGGTTCAGTGACCATCAGCTGCTGGACCACCTCGTCATCATCATCTTCTTCTTCGTCACCTCCTTCGTGTTGCTCTGGAATATCCTCCTCGCTGTCTGTATATTCAACATGTCGAATCCTACGTCGCTTTTTTTTATTGAGCCGCCGGTCTTCTTTCCATATTTGCTTGACTGTTGGGGGATCGTCTTTTACCATCTGGTCTATGATTGGGTCCATTTTTGCCTGGTTGTTCTTGTACCTTCCTCTCCACGAATCATAGGGGTGTGCTCTTGCCCATGCGAAGTATTTTGGATTCACCTCGCCCGATTTTACAAGTTTTTTATAGATATTATGACCCATACGACCACCAGCGGCTTTCTCAGGAGCGACCCGCGAGAGATAATGACAGAGCCGCTGATCTTCCTCAGCAGTAAAGTCGTTGCGCCTGCATCATCTTGTGAGACTACGAGAGCAAAGAGAGGAACAGAAGATCGAACTTTCGACCAGGGGGAAAACCGCGCATAGGCTTTATTTCTTCGTCATAGAGATACACTTGCCGAAGTTCGATGCATTTCATGACAAATGGGGTCATTTTGACATAGATTCTATGTAGGTTTGCGTCTTGAGCCGCCTCGTAGGAATGTTGCAAGTCTTTCCTTAGCTGAGGTCTTCGAGCGACGAGGACGATGGAGGCATTCTCAACATTATCGACAACACGGCCACCATGTTGCTGAAAATGAAGGAAGCAAGGAGCTCATGAGTTATCAAATCGCGAATACGATGAAATTTCATACTGTAATATCGCTTGTGAGTTTCTCAATTGTGTCAGCTTTCTTCACCGAATCGTGGATGAAGAAATTAATTGGATGATTGGATTCATCCGTGAAGAGGGCACCATTCGAGTCGTTGGGGCGATTGCCTTGTTCTGCGTCACTTTCAGCCAGCTCGCTTCCAAACAATTCATTTCCACTTTCCGAGTCTCCTAGATCGTTGGTGTCGCGTCGGCTTGGTCTTTGCATTACGAATTGAACAAGCGTACTTAGATTCGGAGGTGATGATCGCCAGTGGATGGGTACAGAATGAAGGTTTTGTTCGATGAACTTGTGAGTATCGTTGTGTTTTTCGTCGTCAAGCAAGCACCAAGCAGTCTAGTAATTAGGTATGTCGATTAGAGAAGAGTTCTAAGGGATTAGGTCAGATTCAGGTCCAGGGTCAAGTTGGGGTCAAGTTGAACAATGAAGAACTGTACTACATATAAACGCGCCAACGATTGAACAACACGTGATCCGCGCTAATAGTAAGTAGGCGCCACTGTTTCTACTAGTACCACTTCTTTGACTACTTAACACCAAAGTAATGCTTGATTTAAATTGACGCTTCATGAGGTTTATGAAGTTGACGATCTTTAGGTTCAGAACGCCATGACCTCAAACAAGCAACCTTCTGATCTCAAAACGAATTTTTTGTGAATTCGATCATGACAGGTCATGAAATTCACCAAAAAATTGTACGACCTAGAACGATTCCGCCAGAGGATACTAAACTCCAATGAGATTCCCGAAAGAAAAGGCGCGAGCAATTCACTAGAGAAATCACTACGGGATGGACGCAAGTTCATATGGCCGGCCCTAAAGTGGAGAGAATTGTATAAAAGGGAGGCGAAAGATTTGAAACCAACATCCCCTCTTGGTTTTTCACTTGTCAATATGTTTTATCACGAAGATTGACGATCAGACTGGGAGGCCCTCGCAGGAGATGAAGTAATGGTGCAAGGCATAGACTACACCTCCGTATCCCCCATTCGCAGCTGCCCACTGTTGTTTGGGTTCGTTTGAGTGGTGCACATTCTCATTTGTTACTGCAAT
>JAHXRV010000429.1:0-22430 GCA_019904355.1 Psilocybe tampanensis | reverse complement strand
CGTTATTTTAAAGAACCTTATGTTTTGAGCAGGAACGACGATGTCACTAACATAATGCTGTGGCGTCATAATTGACATGAGGAGCAGATGTTTCTAAAGCCTGAAACACGAAAACTGCGGAATTGCCGAAGTATTGTCGCGGAATGCGTGGATTAACAACCGGCATTTCCTCCAAGCTGACATTAGACACAACATACTACGAGCAAATATTGTAATGCCGGTTTCTGTCGTATCTGAGAGCGAGAAGAGTCCAGGTTTCATTATGTGTGTAGGGCAGAATTTAACCTTGCATTTGCATGACCGATCTGGTAAACCATCGGCGAGCAGCCGGCGTATGAATATACATGAGGCTTTGGGATACTGCTCAACCGCTATCGTAAAGTCCATCAACTATGGCAAAAGACCATTCCGAACCCTTACCGACTTACGAGGACACCGTCCCTCGGGCGCGGCGTGGCGCGGCGCGGCCCAAACACAAAGGCACCGTCAGACGAAGGTCCAACGTATGTAGGGGTTGCCACATCTGCACAATTCGCGTACAGGTATGACCTTGGTGTTTTACCCTCCAGAAGCCTATGTATTTCCCCTTCCAAATCCACGCCCGAATCCCCATCACGCTAACCTGAGTGTGAATTAAGGCACTGCCGTTATCTTTAGACACGGCCAAATGGTCTTCACCTTCAAATGACCTTCGCCGCTGGATTCGAATCTGATAACCATATACTGCAAAACACACCGCGATTTAACGTTGCTTATTCAAAATCGACTCCAGTGTGGAGGAAGACAGAAATAGAGCATCACATGGTCTTGAGATTTTGAGGTAATTTCATGTGCACCGACTGGCAGGTACTATCTCACTGTTCTTCGAAGGAGGGTGTGATCTTAAATGAGCCCTCCGTCATGACACCTAGACGCAGCTTCAAGAGGCTAAACAAACTCAGCGAACGGGTGCGAACGTCCGGATACAATCGCGGGATAGTGGATATCCTTGCTACCTCGGTCCAGGACTTGACAGAACCGTAAGCCCGTATCTGTTTGTCCTACTCTACTATCATCTCATGTGATTTACAAGTCCCAGTATAGTCAGTCGGTTAGTCTAAGAAGACCAAGGAGACCCACAATACGAGACGCCAAAGGCTCTGCATTATTTTCTGTGAACCGCAGAGCCATTCAGTGGCTATGACAGTATGCATAATTTTCAGTGCTTTTTTTGCTCCGAACCATGGCCATAGCCAGCGCTGTCCATCTCAATCTTCCATTTTTTTCTTTAATGTTGAAAAATTTCACAGTACCTGTATGCATATTTCAAGAAGGGAACCTAGTTCCATTTGGTGGAAAATGAGAACTCAGATAGCATCGCAAGTGGTCTTATTCATATTCATAACGCCACCCACCGGGTTTGGAGGTCCAATTACTCTGTGACAATAGAATACAAACTGAGGAGATACTAGGCTCAGAGGACCCTTACAGTGTTTCCCTCCCTGATCGTCCTGCCTTGGGTAGGGCAAGGGGAGGTTGAATATATCCTGGTCCACGCCTTCAAGAGAGACGGTAAAGTACCAGTTCATTTCCAATTTAAGATCGTTCTTCATTTCTTCGGGAGAACTACAACGATTTTGGACAAACCCTTCACACGTTGTTCATATTCACGTCCACCAATAGAAGGCTTGTAGTGACTGTAAGATTCCCCGATCGTCCTATTTCTCTCAATGTCGGACGACCTAAAATAGCGCTCCGGCGATGAGAAAAAACAAAGGAACGGAGTATCGAACATGAGTTCACCAAACCTGCCTTCCTGAAAGCCGAGACCCTTGTCCATCGCCTGAACGACGGCGTCTATTTCTTTCGACCTTTTCGCTTTTCGGTGCCCCCTCCCCTGTTCTTGATACACTCCGGACAGTACCATTTGTCGGGAAGTGGAGTCTTAACCCCAACGCAAGAAATGTGGAACTGAGATAGACAAGTCAGATTCGATTCTAGAAAACTGTTCCCGTATTATTTGACCGAAATAACCTTCCCCGAGAGGTCCAAAGTGGAACAAGTGAGGTGAATAGACACTGGGATGACTAGAATGGGTCTAAACACCCCCATTCCTCCCGGGGTTAAGGAATTCCGCTGGGAAACATAATTGAGATGTGGAAATAGATCACTTACCCATTGGTATGGACAGTCTGGGTTGTCGCATCCAATCATCTATTAAAGAAAGAAAAAATCAGTACGTATTTTTCCTTTTATCAACAGAGCGGAATGGAAAGGCTGCTCCAAAGATGTTGTGCCACGCTGAATGAAGTCGATATGACGTACGTCACCGTAACTCTGCTTGTGGCAGAAGCAGTAGAGTGTAAGATCTTCTTCGGCATCCTCCCCTTCGAGATCTTCTTCACCTTCTGCATCCGCGTCAAGATCCTCTTCTTCTTGCTGTTGCTGTTGGACTCGGCTCTGCGCCTGGCGCGATAGCCGGGAGCGAGAACTCGTCGTTGTCTGATGATGCGAAAGAGAAACTGGAGCGGGACTAGGTAGCTTAATCGATGTATTCGTATTAAGACGACGCTCTGATGCAGTGAATTTGAGCGTGATACGGCCACAATGGGTCAAAAGATGACTTACTCTTAGTGTACGATGGGCCGGAGGCAGATGAAATGGATATGACCTCGGGTTGCTGGGTAGCGCTCAATGCTCCACGCAGATTGTCTCCAATCTGGATGACTGGAGTGAGTGCGATTGATCCTTCCTGTCGCTTCATTCCATAAGGTGAAGCATCACGTAGATGCGTTGCCGACGGGATGAGGGACTGACGAATAGACTCAGGGGACTCTCCTTGGAGAGTACGCACTCTGACCAAGTCAGAGTCGAGACGAGCGCGAGTTCGCGTTAAAAGGCTGACAAGACGCTGAGCCAACTCCATCTTTTCGGTCGTGAGAGCATCGACCTCCGAGTATGCGGCGGCAATGCGCACGGGAAGATGAGCCTTTGAGTGGGAACTGGTTGGAGTAGCGCCAGCGGGTGATGCAGTACGGCTTTTGCTCTGCGCCGTTGACGAAGATGGGGTGGACGGAGCTGAGCTTTGCTTAAGCGCCGATTTAATGTACCTTGCCTGATCCTTTGCAATGTCTTGTTGTAGTTCTAGTTTGGACGCTGAGTATTGATTGGAACGGTTAACCAGTAAAGACCGACCTTGACATCTTTGTTCTTTGAGTTTAATTTCATAGAGAAGATGTTGAACTTCCTGAGGAAGATTATCCAAGCCTAGTTCAATATAGAAGTTAATACCTGATAGGGACAAACGGCAATGATAATCGCAATGATGAGATGAAAAGGTTCCGTTAATTATGAAAACGTGGATCTGGACCCTGGAGCGATAGATATCAGATGGAGTCAAGTGGTTCGCCCCATCAAAGTGACGATCTATGTATGTATGCGCTCTGGAGATGCCACAAAGCGAATTGTCTCAAAACGAGCATCAACACAACTACTGACTGGTTATAAATTCAGAGGCAACAGCTGACGCCTCCTCAAAATTGGGAACAGATTGAGTGGCGAGGCTCATCTTGTTCAAATCTAGAAGTTAAAACGATTGTCAGATTGTAGCCAAGACGCCAAAGTTTCGGAGAGGTTCTCCTTGAACGCACACAACAAATACTAGTTGATTATCTGGGGATGAATGAGAAAGTGGAGAAGATGAGAACTGGATATAGAAGAGAAGATGGACCCTTGGGGAAACGTTGTTTGCTTAAAGAAGGATGGGCGTGTAAAACATGAGGTACATGAGGGGAAGTGCCAGAGAACGTACGGAACGGCCCGCAAAAAGATTGGCGGAGTTTAAAATATTTGACAACCTCAAAAATACTGACCGTCCAACTGACCAAGTGTCTCCCTAGTCTTACATATGGCATATATACTTGCGTATCGATTTTGGGGGGAGGGCTTCAAACAAATTATGAGTCCAGATCCTGGGAAAGGAGCACCTGGCAAAGAACTCTATGACAAACACTTATGAATGCATGACCAATCTTCGGAAGAGCCAAATAGGGTCTTTGAGGATTTGAAGCGGGACTGTCAATTGTCGCCTTGAAAAAAATGAACAGACCGCCGATGAAGTTGGGCGGTAAAATACCCGGGATAATTGGAATATATCTGGGTAATCTGCGCAGCTGCTACTATAAACTGCCAATTAGGCTGCCTTTTTCCTCAGAGCACTCCCATGCTGTCTCGCTCACGTCGAGCTGGCGCACTATCAAAGAGTCCACTCACACAACGTCAGGGACTTCTTGACCAACATAATGAAGACACTCCACTCGATCCAGTTTTCCCATACTTTGCCAAATAGAGGGCAGCCAGTGTTTCGTTCCTGATTCGAAGTCGCAAGGCTGTCTGGGACAAGTCTGGGAGTGGAGTTGCCACTTGGTGCATAATCTTCGGCAGGGTATACAGATTCAGGTAAAGGTTTGACAGGATGACAAGGATAATGAATATGGCGGCCCGAGCCCGCTGCCCAAATAATAGGTGGTGCGACTTGCGTTGTCGCTTGAGATACAGAGCGAACGTGGATTTCCCAGCCTTTGAATGGAGGTTTTGGAATAGATGCGGTTCTGGTCATTACAGGGCTGCATCCCAGCAGGTACTTTTCCTTCGTGTTTCTGGATCCAGAAGCGACGCCTCTTCTCCCCAATGATCGGATGCAAGGAGGCGTAAACACATTCTGGAAAGTCTTCTTCACTGACTATATCATCAAAGGCGAGAGTCGATCTAGACAATCCCAGAAGTAGGGCGAGAGTTTATGGTTATAGCTAGTTTCACGAGGCAGTAAACGTGATCAATTCGGATTGTACGTACTTGAAATGCAAGCGTTCCTTTTGGCTTTATACACAGAAGTCCGATGTAACTTTCAAAGAACCTAATTTTTTTGGAAAGCCAGGAGATGTGACCCCTGGATCTTCTCAGAGAGCAGTGACGTAGCGAAGCAAGTTGATTGGGAGGGGGCACACAGAAGAACTTTGACCTGTTATTCTAATCAGGAGAATAATAGAACATTAATGAATCTTGGTTGTTCTGGAGAGAGTTTTGAGGGACGTACCTTCATTTTACAGAAACCATAAGCACTTCAATCCGGGTGTATAGTATGAGTTTTTGAGGTTCAAACTTTCTTCGACCAGGGCATGAGAATATGAATAGGAAACTATGTAAAGTCCTCGCCTGCTTTAATATCGTAGGATTAGACTCTGAGTAGGTCATACCACGCCCCTTTCTATGTGACAACCGTTTTGATAATGTTCAAGGGTCGTTACGTTAAATTCACGAGTAAATTTTTCACCCTGAAGTAAGCTTCGCGGGGCAGGTTGAGCCGCAAGAGAGCCTGAGGCTGTTGCCTTTGAATTTGTCCATATTCAAGGACAAACTTGGGGGAGAAGGTGGTGCAAGATTTCTGAGAGAAGAGAATGGTTTGACGATCATCGACCACCAATGAAACGTTCGACTAGCTGAAGAGGAAAACAAATGAGAGCAGGAGCCGCGAGAGAGGTTCATTGTTCGAGCAATAAATTGTTGGAACGCTCTTGAATGTGATCATGTGACCGTGATGATGATGAACAAGAGCCCTGCCTCACGACGACCTTGCCTCTCACTTCGCAGTACTCTCCTCTTTTTCTCTGGTATATACCCCTCTGGGATTCTGCTTCTGCTATATACTTCCGGGCTATAAGTCTGCCGCAAAGAATTCTTGTTCTGCTTTGGGGGACAACATAACACAAGACCAACGAAATCCAGAGGCTGAACGTTAACTTGTGACTCTGCAAAACTCAACGAAACCATCGGAAGTTCCCCTGGAACTGGCACTGGGACATTTCTATCTAGATTTACCGCAATGTCTTTTGAAAATGCCTCGGTCACCAAAGGTTCTTGTCTTATCTGTATTTCCTAATGCATGACGTTCATATGTTTGTCCATACAGGTCTCATTATCTACTGTGCTATTTCATCGTTATGTGTTGGGATATTCGACGTGAAACACTATTTCCATATTCAAGTCAGTATTCTCGATTGGGACTTGCAGTAAGCTTCGTTACTCACAAGTAATCATCCAGTTTGTTCCCCATATTTCGCGCCATCATCAGGTAGCATCCTCTTAAAATCTCAGGCAGGACGACAGCGAGTTTGATTTAGATGCACTTTCTCTAGTATTGGCGTCTGGTTACCCACCACCTCGCCTTCACGAACTCTAGCGACCTGTTCCTCGCAGAACTCCTGTTCTACAACGTCGGCGTCCAAATTGAGCGCCAGTTTGGGAGCCTCAAATTTGCTGTGAGCACTACATAGACTTCTGCCATCAACAGACAGGATTCCTCATTTCTTTTTTCAGTCCTTCGCGTTTGTCTCGCTTTTAGTAGCGACATTGCTGGAGTTTATCACTCTCATACTCTTCCACCGAGTGGGCATCAACCACTTTTCTATGGGAACTTCAGCCCTGGTCTTCAGCATTGTATACCAATATTCCAGAATAGTCCCTCCTTCCTATGTTTACAAGGTCTTTGGGATGCCACTTAGCAACAAATCGTTGAATTACTTGTTGGCTCTTCAGGCAAGTTCCCCAATACCCAAGCAAACAGCCCTACTGAACACGAAATGGTTGTATATATTTAGCTCGCATTCAGCCGTCCACCCAGTTCCTTAGTGGTGGCAGCTATAGGCACTGTAACTGGCCAAGTCTACCGATCAGATTTGGCCAACCTCAACACATACCGCCTCCCTTCTTCCATCGTGCAGCTCTCCTCCAAATATCTTGCCCCCCTCATCGGATCACTTCGCCCTCCCCGAAGGTCAAATCGCGCTCTCCCAGACGACTTCAGAAGCGGCGGAACACGGAACGCAGCCGAACCCTCCCCGCTCAATGAAGAGATTATCACCACCGCCAGAAGTCCACGGCCCAACGCCACGACGTCAAGAATGCGGGACACGACAAGCCCGGGCCCTAGTGCGCCATCTGTCATGAGAGAGTGGGTTGACGGACTGACTGGACGAGGCGATAGTGCCAGCGCTGGCCTTCGAGTGCCCCCTGAAACAGAGATAGCTACATTGACTGGAATGTTTCCGGAGATTGATCGAGAAGTACTACTAGGTACCCTCCAACGAAGGTAAGGAAATCATTCACCTATTTTAATAAAGCAAAATAATCTCATTTGGCTGAAACCTCTGTGTGATTTAGCCACAACATTGAAGCTGCAGTCGAAACGTTGCTAGCATCCCAAAACTGATGGACATTGTGAAACGATCGAATACATCAGATCTACTCCTCTTCTGAACCTTCAACGATACCCTCTTCGTCTTCTCCAGTGAAAGTCGACATGGGCACAGAGTACAGACGGATAACGGGCTGTGAGAAGGGACCGCCGATAATTAGCCATGAGAATGATGATGAGCGAAAGATCGTGGGTTGCTCACCTTGTTAGGATCTTTGACCAAAACATATTTTCCTTCGGGCATTTTCATGCACATGTCAGTGACGGTCCGAACGATACCCCACCCATTAGCCAAGGAAACGTTCAGCTGGGCAGCGAAATCTGTGGGACGCATGGAGGCGGTGCTCAAAATGACATGGCGGGTATTGTCACGAGGGTTTGCTCGAGAGATGTATCTAAAATAGATAATAAGAATTCCATATCAATTAGATTTTGTTACTAGCCAAAGTTTCAGAGGAGTGACAGGGATCAATGGTCGTAAGCCGTCAGGCCCTTCAGGCAGACAGCAGTATGACCAAGAGCCCCAGGGATAGAAAGTGTATCAAAGAAGATAAGAAGTTACACATACCCGATTTTCATAAGTTCAGCTCCTGCGAGAACGCTCTGAACGGTCCATTTGGCAAGCTTGCAGCTGTTGTTCTTCATTTCTGTAGCAACGACCGCTCCACGCTGGGAGTCTAACTTGGAGCGCCAATCTGGTGCACCGCCAGCACCTTGGGCTCGAGGATCGAATTCATTCAGTGCACGAATGGTCACCAAGCCTTGTCCATCGCGAGGATTTCCTTGGCCAGGAGAGTAAGCGTCGACTTCTGTTCGAACACAGATTTTGATATCTTCATCTTCAGTGATTCCAAGATCAAAGAGTCTGTAGCGATATCCACATGACGCAAGGGGTTCGGTTTCTTCTGGGCCATAGAATGGGTTCGGGTGTGCGAAATCGACAGGAGCAGGGGGTCCTGTTTCGATTACAGATTGGAATCCGAAATTCTGGTTGATATAAGTTGCCTCAAGTGACAGAGAAGTAGCAGTGTTGATGGCTGCTGTTTCTGGCACGGCGGCTTTTTCAGCTGGGTTGTTGGGGTTGGGTGGGGTTGGATCCTGAGGAGGATCTGCGGCATTTTCATTGACAGTGACTGTATCGAACGGTCCTCCATCACGTTTATCGAAGAACAAGGTATCTCCTTCACGGACAATGACGATATCCCATGGATACACAGATCTTGGTGCGCACATAAGTACACTCAGGATAACATCGGTAGTGTAAACTTTGGCGACTCCTGTGCTTGCAAGCTAAGAAATAAATAAGAAAAAAGCTTGAACATGAATAAGTCGTTCAAGAACATACGTTTTGGATGACAGGATCGTCAGAAGTCGTGGTATTATACTTGATACGGTCCACCAGTTGAAGAGGTTTTTCAGTTTTCGTGGTAACGCGGTCGTAGGATTTATCATAAGCAAAGAGACGACCATATGAGTCCCTATGATATTTATATATCAAAAATTTCTTTATGATTAGAATTTTTGATTTACGCACAATTCTTCAGGTTCGTCCACTTCAAGGCGCAGCTTGGCAAGACGATGGAATTCGACTTCTTCCAACATATTCCATTGAGGAGAAATGACCACGGATGATTCTCGGGCGCGATTGTTCTGTGTCATGAATATATGAGAGACACTCTTTCGAAATGTAGATGGAACATGCCTTTTCCCAATCTCTCCAGCCTCTCCTTTGGCCTGGACCACCGCGCTGACTTGCTCCTCCTCTGAATGCGGTTCCACCACGTCCACCCCGGGCAGTTCCCCTAACGTTAACATATCCAGGGGTTCCACGCATGCCGCCACGTCCACGGTTAAAGCCAGTCCCGCGACGAGCAGGCGCAGCTTTGTTGTCCACCAACGAGAATGACGATTCATCTTCGACATGGAAGTAGGCAAAGGCGCTGGCTGTGCCGCTGCCGAAAGCCTGGGTTCCGTCGCGACGACGACCGCCTGGACCTCCTCCACGGGCATTTTGAGTAGGTGGCAAGCCCGATGCTGTCTGACGATTATCAGATGAGAGATCATTCCAGTCAGCGAATCGTCCAAGCTTGTCGGATTTTGAGTAAGGAGCATAAGGAATGTCCTTGAATTTGAACTGGTCTGGGAAGTTAGAGGTAGAGGGACCCCATCCTCCGTCTGGATTGTCGTGAATAGGTGGTAGCGAAAATGAAGACATTGTAGTGTGCCGGAGGACTAGAACAAAAATTTTGGACAGGGAGCTCGCCTCAGAAAAGCGTGGGAAAGTGTAAATGCATTTCATTTTGGCTTCAGCGTGACTCTTGCGTAGGTCTAGTCCCGTTCACAATGAAGTACGTCCCCTCACTCTAATCCTACGAAATAATTGTTGTTCATCTTAAATTTACCCAGTGTTGTCAAAGAAATCAATAAAATCAACCAGGCTGAACTTGATCTTGGCATTAGTGGTGCATCATGGCACGATGAGTACAAGGATTCTGCCTACATCTTCGTTGGAGGCCTCCATTATGACCTGACAGAGGGCGATGTTATCACAATATTCTCCCAGTAAGTCGCCCAGTTTCAGTGATTCATTGAGGTTTGGCTTATAACCTTCCAGGTTTGGTGAAGTCCTTGATGTCAATATGCCTCGGGATAAGGACACCGGCGCTAGAAAGGGCTTTGCTTTTCTTATGTATGAGGACCAGAGGTCAACGGTTCTCGCCGTTGACAACCTCAATGGCTCCAAGGTTCTCGAGAAAACCCTTCGTGTCGATCACGTCAAAAATTACAAGCAACCAAAGGTCAAGAACGAGGATGGCGAACTGATTGACGCAGAAGAGCAAAGCCTGAATGCCAAACCTCAGCTAATAGACGGTGAGCCTTCTAGTATCTCGTTTTTTGTCGTACATGTCTCACACATAACTATCCGCAGATGGTGCAGATTCCGACTCGTCTGCATCAACAGGCGCATCTATCGACCCAGAGGATCCAATGAGAGATTATCTGATTGCTCAGAGAAAAGAGGAGAAGAAGGCGTCTAAAAAGGCGAAGAAATCAAAAGGGAAAGAAAAACACAAGGACGAGACACCCGAGGAAAGGCGAGCTAGAAAAGCTAAGAAGAAAGAGAAAAAAGAAAAGAAAGCAGCGGCAAAGTCAACCGCTATGAAGGGCGTGGAGGATTTGTTGAATAGCTTGGGAAAGGTTCCTCCCCCAGCTCCTCGAGAAGAGAGGAGTCGCCGTCGCTCTCGCTCTCCGAGTAGAGAAAGAAGGAGTAGATCTCCACACCGAGGGCACTCCCGCCATAGTCCATATGCGGATGAACGCTACCCTCCCAGACGATCGAGGTATTCAGACGAGGAGGATCGCTCATATGGTCAACATTCACGGCGGAGATCTTCAAGAGATTGAGCTTTGAGGCCTTCATTGTATTGTAGGTTTCTCATCGCGAACATGAACCGTATGTCACTTTTGAAACCAATGTTCTTTCACGTTGTCCCTCATCAATTAATTATTCGCCAGGGCTCCATTCGATTTCTAATGTCGTCAATAATCGCGCAAAACACAAAATAACATCTATACCCTTTATCCATGTGGTGTCGAGTGCACCGGTGACGTGAAACGCAACCTGATACCAAGTGTAAACCCGTCACTCAACGAAACGTCGCGTCGATCTGAAGTTTGTTTGACTTGTGGATTGTCTTCGGTGGACTTTTTCGATTGTCCCAGGAACGTTCGGGGAGTAAGATGGTAATCACCATTCAATCCATCTTGACGGTCGAGTTTCATATTAATGACGGTTGGAGGTTGGGCGGAGGTATTCCACTTAGACGACGACGCAGGCACTATATCGCAGAAAATTGTTTATAATATACTTGTGATAATATACAGTTTTGTTTCTCGGTATATACGAGAACAGAGAAATACAAAGAGCAATATGACGATCTCGGAATGTATTGTATTATGAACCAAAAGAAGGAAAAGATCAGGAAAGAAATGGAAGTTTATCATCTTCCCCAATGAAGCGGGCTCGATGAGGTCGATGCACAATCCCCAGGTTGGCAAAGCAAAGGGTCCCTGTCAAAAAGTGAACAGATAAATAAACCAAGTACCATAGCAAAGAAAGACAAGAAAAGCAGGCAAGTCTGGTCTGGCAGTCAAAAAAAGCCATATTGCGCTTTTGGAACGGCCGGGCTTGCATTTTTTGGTCTTCGCTATTGAGCAGTTACTGTAGTGCCTGTCGCAACAGCCACATTCTCTCCAAAAGGCAGCTGAAGGGACTTTGCGTCCTTCGTGGAAAATGTTTCAGCAACAGGAGGCAAACCCGGAGCAGGTCCAGTAGATCCATTTTCGGAGAGTTTGAGCGGTAAGTCGGAAGTTGTTTGGGAAGAGCTAGAGTAGATAGGTAAGCACGACAAGTCGATGAGCCTGAGCTTAAAGTCTGTGTGTGCGAAGACCGACCGTTGGCGTTTGTTTGGCACGTCTGGTGATGCATTGTGCGATTTCCCGGCTCCCTTGTGTTTCAGCGGTTCAATATGACATCCATAAGCATAGTTTACCTCTCAAAACCCACCTTCACGCGTTTCTGGACCAACTTGGCTGGACGCTCCCCTGGGTCAAATACGTTGTCGGGTAGACCCGAGCTATGCAAAGGATTAGACATTCCAAAAGCAGTGAACGAGGGGAGATAAACCTTTTGATGTGCCGCACGATTATCCCCATAGTCGTTTCGTCAAATTTATCCCATGTTTTGACCATTTTTGTAAACTCCGTTGTTGGGTATGAGATGTCGAGTTTCCGAGGACCGACGGCGCCAGCTGTAAGATAATTGGCATGTATTGGAGGATCGCATGTAATGGTCAAAAATTACCTGGCTTTGGCTCGATCGCAAGACCAATATAGAACGTTGTTGAGTATACGGGACTGGCACCTTCTTTTCCTTCTATGTCTTCCTTCTTTCGTTTCGCAACTGCATCAGATATTTCTCCTTGGGCCACAGCGCGAATCTCTTCCTCGGATAAGCAATAAGAAACTTGTTCAAAGCCTTTAATGAAAGGGTGAGCGAGAATTAAGGAGTCAACATATTCGAGCTTCATGACAAGCTGACGAAGCCGCGATTCGACGGTTCCGGCCCTGTGGGGGAATAGGTTTTGAGCGAGCGAAAAGATTGCACGAGAACGCACCATTTCGTTTGCAGGTCTTGAGTAGCTGTTGATGCGATGACTTGTAGGTAGTATCGATACTTATGGAAAAAATCATGTTTCGCGAACAACTCCGACCATTCCGCCGTACCAACGATGACCCGATCTACAATTTCTGCGCCTGGAAAAGCAAGTTCATTTGAGGAAATGAAACAACGTAAGGATTATTCGCACCTCTTTTGAATTCTTCGGTGATGATCATCTGTGTCGACTGAGTTACATTATGTGTGGAGCACATAGCAGGATAAGCAGGTGTTATGATCGGCATTCGGTGTGCTCGATCGCCTGGATATAGCTATAGTAAACCGAAGGTTGAGTGACATACGCAGATATAGAGCTACAACGGTGCTTGCCTTCGGGTTCCAGACTCTGACTTGTAGAGGCCCTTCTTCTATTTGTTTCAGTAACACAGGTTGTGGCCATGACCTTGACAGAAGTTAAAAAGTTCAGATCAAGAGAAGGTTCAACGGACAGAATCACAAACCATTGATACATAATAATGAAAAATCTGCTGACAATAGCACCGGCGATGGCGTTTGGATATAGTTGGCAAATTCGAGCAACGAGTAACGCCCAGGCGACTCCACCAAGAAAACCGTTAACGTTAGAATAAATGGCCCTTCCTGAGAACAAGCAATGTTTAAAGAGTTGACTTTGACGTATCAAAAAGAGAAGTCATACGTTGAGCCCATAATTTAATACATCGCAAAGCATCACGGAACACCTGAACGTTCGGTACAAGTCGGAGGATTTCGTCAATGACTCGGGAACCTGATTGAAACATAAGAATTATTGCGACAGGAGATACAAAACTAACACACCGTTCAAGCTTCGGACGCATCGTTCGTCTAAACTTCGTAATAGGTTATCGTCTTTTAGCGACAAGTTATCAGGTATTGACGACAGTGCAAGTCGCGCCATGAGGAAGTCCAGCGGAATGCCATCGATTTCAGCCGTGATGATAGGCACATATGCTTCGGGAACACCCTACAGATAGTATGATGACGCGTCCGGAAGGAAGAATAGAGAATACCCACCGTAACACTGGTAGCCCCCTCCAGCTCTTTCAACATTGGCTCAAAGATATTAAAGAAATCTTCCCGTGATACATGCTTCGGCACCACACATAGTGTGTCAATATCAGAGCCTGGTGCATGAACACCCAGTCGATAAGATCCAAAAGTGAAAATCTTGCCTCCTGCTGCATTTGCTGCAGTTTCTGAAAGACCTCGATCCATCGAGACTTTCTTGACGAATTTCTTAACCAGAGCAGCCACTCGGCCAAGAACGATCTCCCTGTGAAGAATCACGAATAACTCGTCAGCAAAATACTGACAGACAACATGACTAAGGCAGTCTTCTCCCATATGTACGAGAGAGACATGAATCAGGAGTTTCATTGAAAGGTTGTTGAAGCCACAGCAAGGTGTAGAACAAAGCTTTCAAAACCGAGCCAGATATTTTGAACGAAAACGATCCAGCTGTTCCAGGAAATTTCTCGACAGGTGGAAGAAGGGCACTGCGTACCTCGTTTTGGCTTCCTCTTCGGACTCAAACGTATTCTGCCTCCTCAGTTCCTCCATCAAGGTCACTGTGACCTCTTTTTCCCTTGAGTTCGATTCCACTACTGAGATTGGCGGGGTAACACCCAAATAACTGATGATATCGGTTGGTCGGTTGGTTGTGTTGAACGTCGAGGCCGTTTGTCCATACCTGTTGTTATTTTCCATGCTCGACCGTCCTTAGATGGTCAATTCTAGTGAAGAGTTCCTTATTAGAGTCGCTGGTATAAAGGTCAAGAAGACGACAGGCGCGATGGTTCCGATTCCAACTGTCACTGTCGGTCTTAACGGTGAGAATCTGAGAGGAAATTATGGCCAAGGTCGAAGGTGCGGTGATGACAGCCTCCAGCACTGACGATCACGTGCGCTATACCTTCGCTCAAAATTTCGGTTTCCGAACAGCACTGAGCACTCTAGTCTCTCGCCGCCGAAATGCTCAACACTTTCAAAGTTTTCTTTATGTAGTTTTCCTCAAGAAAATGACTTTGTTACTCTCGATACCAATGACCCCCTTTTCGTTGGAAAATACCAAAGAGGTTTGAATCAGATTACTTACTTTCGCAATTCTTCGGCGTTGTAGTTCGCTGTTTCTTCGCTGTTTGAGTGTCTGTTGCCTGGTGTAGAAGAAAATTCAAGGTGTCTTTTATACAAGTACATGGTCACTGCTTCAGAACAGAGTAGGACAATAGATGTATTCATTGCAACAGTATCAACTTCCTGTGAAGTAAAGAACAAAAGGAACGTAACTATCTAGTGTCTATGTATAGCCCCATTGACAAGACGAAATGCGAAAAATGAAAACAAATGGACGTGAAGAAGCAGCCTAAATGGTAGCACAAATGCTGAGTTAGAAAGGAGATACAATTAAGTCATAGATTTCAGTGCAACACAAATTAAATAAAGATTCCGAGTCGTGTGGACGGTTAGAACAGTAAAACAAGAGTTCGAGGTCGAGAGATCATAACTGGGTTAGGAAAATCAATGATGTTTAGATGCCTGGGGTATAGACTGGCTGTTTTGTTGCGTGGAAGAGTTGTTGGGCCTCTCGACGTGCTAGATAGCGTTTCCGCACAATATACGCCGCAAGGGCACATACAATGACTCCGACGACCACTCCCACAGCAACTCCTGTGGAACTACCAGACTTAGTGCCGGACTTGGTGCCGGCAGCAGAACCAGAAGTGGGCGTTGTTCCGGGTCTGGTGCTGGAACCTCCACCAGTGACAAGTGGCGACGAAGTATTAGAAGGATTTAGACCGAAGGGCCAGAAGTCGCCCCCATTGGGAGGGAGGACACAGGTGAAGGCTGACGCCTGGTTCGTAGGCACGAAATCGTTTTGAAGAGACATGTCTGTAGTGGTGCTGGGATCTATGACGAATGGGCCTGGAGTTGGGACGATATCGCTATCTTCACAAAGAGGGCCGCGGGCACCGATAAATGAAGTGTTTCCGAACATAGAATTTCCTTGAATGGTAAAATTGGCGGCAGAGGTTGCGGCTATCCCATAGCTGAAAGCGCCAGATAATCTGTTGTTCATAATAGTACCATTTTGGACGACGTTGTCCCCGTATTTATCACCAAACCAGGTTCTCGGTCCAACAGCGATTCCAATTCTGGAAATGCATGTCAGAAAAAGGATACACGAAATATTCATACTGAGGACACGATAACTCACTTGATGATGGCATTTTCGAAGTTGTTTCCTTTCGACTCGTCACTAGTCTCGGGGGTCGTGGCGTAACCTCCCAGGATAACATTGTCACGGACGATAGTATCAGTGAAGTTACCGCCCCAGGGATCATAGTCGACCATATTAATGCCGCCAAGTGTCGTTACCTAAATCACAATTAGATACGTACAAATAATGATGAAAAATGGGAACGTGCATTGAGGATCCAGATAGTATTATTGTAGACCTGCGTCCCAGGAGCACCGAACACGACGATACCTCCATCTGTAGGGTCCTGAATCATATTGTTCCGAACGATGGAATCGCGACAGCTCATGCTGATTCCGTCGGCCCACTCTTGGAATTTGTCAGAGCCACAAGGGCCAATATCATTATTCTGAACAATGGCACCACTGCAAGTGAAAGGGCCCTCCGCCATGTGAAGACACGACCAACTTCTTGGATCCCAAGACCTCACGAATTCGACAAGTTGGTTCTGATTGTCGCCGCCCATTTCGATGTTCCCACCTCCACCAGTAGGAGCACCACCTCGTCTAGCACCATCCACCTGCACACAAGTTTCTTTGAGAAAAAAATCATGTCAAAAGCCATGTATCATTCTTACCTGGATGTTTCGAAGTTTGACACCTGAACAGGTGCTACACGTCCCATCAATGGCAGTAGTATGACCTTGACCATCCATAACTGGACCAGAAACTGCAAGCACCGCCCGACTGTTATCAGTAGGATATCCCAAGGTGCTGATTTCTTGGTTGTTATGGGCAAATTCAATGGGCGCCTGGATCAAGTACGTTGCGTTAGGGCATAAGCTTAGAACAAAGCCGTCTCCAGAGTTTTGGAGAAGGTTGTTCAAGCGGTCCGTGACGGTATTCGCGGGATCGGGTGGTTCGCAGTTCTGACCATCTCGACGTTCACTTTCCGTATTCAATGACCTGAAGAGAATCAGGTTGTTGTCCAGCAGAGCAGACGTCGGCATTAGGTCTTACTCACCGATGTACGCGTCCTTGACGGACTCTTCTGCTCCAAAAATTCTCCATGAGTTCAGGCAGAGTCAGCATTAAGTCTGTCGATGTCCAACACGTCGTTTGGGTTAGGAATTGAGAGTATTAAGTAGTCTGGGTGAATATAAAGAGTGTGTTGTACAATGGGTGATACCCAACCCTTCTGAGGGAAAATTCAGTATTATTTTCACAGAGAGATTGAAGCGATAAGAAAGGCTTGCAAGTACCTTTATGAGAGAATGACTTGCGGGAGGTAAGACATGAGTATTAGGTACAGGAGTTGATATAACCTTTGAGAGGCCTGCCGACCTTGGTTTAATAAACTCAGAAGGTCCACAGCCGTTCGGCCCGCTACAGACCGCAAATAGCTCAAGGCGCTTTACCGACCTTGCCTCCTGCTTCTATCTGTATCTCTGAAATCATCAAGCCTACTTAAAGTTACATTCTCAATTAACGAGTATTTCAGTCTCTTTCGTGTTCTATAAACACAATTCAGACAACGATGCCCAACAATTTACATAGCCAAAACTTTCTAACGAATGGCGAATCTAGCCTCTACTAGTATCCGTCTTCCATTCTCTAAGTAAGTATAAGTGTTAGAAATTGGAGCGTTGGAGGCTGGACGGCTTTCTTACAATCTCCTTTGGGTGCTCCAAGAATTAGGGTACCACTTTGCGGTCATTAAGTATCTTCAAGCTGACGCACCAGGCCTCCCAATTTACAATCTTATCAAGGGTGGGAATCAATGCTTGAATTGGACTTGACCACGATCGACAACCATTGAGTCATCGAGAGCCATTACTTGGATTATCGCCATAACACTACCATTGTGTAGGACGTTCATTTTGAAGACAAAGACTCTGTGGCCCAACAACTCGCCGTTTGGCGGGGAAGGACGCGATTGATCTCGTAACCAGGCGGGCCAACCTTTTGTTCCACAACTAGTACAAAAAGCCATCAACTTACTTCTCACTTCCCATTAGCTTTTATATCCTCATACCAAAACCATAACACCGTTCCCAATGCCACCTACACTAAGGTCGAACACCAATTCTGTCCAAAACTCCCCCGTCGGTCCAAGCCGTTCCGACGATGCCACAAGCACGACGCCGTCAACAACTCCACGCAAAGTACCTCAATGCTCCAAATGTAAGCGACCAAGGGTAGGACACCCACGGTCAGGATGCCCCTATGTGGATTCCCCTTCCAAGGATTCCCCTTCCAAAGAAAAAGAGCTGAAAACTGGGAAGGCTTTAGACAGGCAACTTTCAATCGCATTAGGGTCAATGGCTATCGCGTCCCCAGCGAAGCTCCAGGAACGGGAAGAAGATGATAAAGCATTCATTCGAAATCGCCGCCGCAAGTCGACCCAGGCCCCCCCTCTGGTCGCGAGCGAATCACTTCTTTCCCTCTCAACGAGTTCCAACGAAATCGTCGCGCGTCTCCTGGAGCCAGGAGTGCTGAACAATTCCCCCGAGGAAGCAAGCAGCGACAACGCGTCACGCATTGTTCGATGGCAAGAAACCATTGCAAGTCCCACCCCGAAACGCTCAGCAACAAGCAGGACACCTGGGCGATCCCCTATGCCTGGTACCCTCATTCCGCCTACCCCTGAGTCGAGTTTTACATCCTCCACCCACGATGTCATAGCCAAAGAAGAAATAATTTCTACCTCTCTAAACAACTTTTCGAATTCGATTCCTTCCGAAGAGGAAAGCGTGTCGTCTTCGCGTTCTTCCGCCACAACAAAACGCGCCCCGCCCCTCTCTCGGACTATGAGTGCCGTAGAACGCGATTTGTTCGTTTCAAAGCTCACGGACGATTCTTGCGCCACGATATACATCATTCCAAAGGCGGACGTCGACGATGTAGTGGGGAGGGCATTGTCCCTCAAGTACTTCACAGCCATCAGCATGAACGACGATGACGATGACCCGCAAGCACTGATTATCCTTGGACGTGATGAAGATGCCGTTAACGCTCTTTTCCGAAAAATTGAAAAGGAAAACATGAAAGCAGTTGTCAGCAACAAGGAGGGAAATTCATCCACGTCTACCTTCAAGACGGCTGCCGGTGCGGCGGTTATTGGCGCGGTCACAACATGGGCAGGTCTGGCTTTCTCGTAGTCTTCAATACAATCGCAAGTCCTTTCCTTTCGTCGCTCGAGGAACACGGCGTATCATTGTCCCCCTCTCCATTCTTTCCCACTTCATGTTACTACCTTACATCTCCCATCGTCAAGCCTTGTAATCTTACTCACTTGTCATGATCATTCACGCCCACCTGGTCTGTAACGCTACCATTTTGCTATCGACAATCCGCTATGTATCGCATGTGTATAAAAGGTGAAATTTTGGTACCATACAAATCTATAATAGTGTTTCTTCCTCACATTGTCGGCTATTTCTGAACGATTATCGAAATAAATTGACGTTGTATCGATTTTATCCA
Source organism: Psilocybe tampanensis (assembly GCA_019904355.1). Classification (NCBI taxonomy): domain Eukaryota; kingdom Fungi; phylum Basidiomycota; class Agaricomycetes; order Agaricales; family Agrocybaceae; genus Psilocybe; species Psilocybe tampanensis. The sequence continues at coordinate 3,300 of JAHXRV010000429.1, read as the reverse complement.
TCTCCAGTTGCACTATAGTTCTCTTGAGCTTTTCCTGATTTTTCCATGATCGTGCCAAAATATACCCAGAATGTGGGTGGTGGCGTGTTGATGTGAAATATGGGAACATTTTACCACCTGGGTCCTCGGCGTTTAAGTGCATCATAGCTCTTAGTCCCATAGTCCAGTGTTTCCAAACTTAACATTGAACAAATATCTTGCACTGATCCTTCTGTTAGCTGCCATGTGTCGCAAACACGTCCTGCTTCGTTCTCTCACCCATTGCCTTCTCTCTGACTTGGCCATGACTTCTGTGTGAAGCAAGGGGTCGTCTATTTTGCTTTAACTTCGTGATGCTTGGTTCTCGAAGGGTGCTTTTCTCTGGCCCTCACCATCATGTCTGACTCTCTGAAGAAAGACAGCATCGAGTCTAAACACGCTGCGCGAGAAGTCGTGAAGACTGTAACAAATCCCGCCCCGACAATATCGGATCCGTCCAGCAACTTCTCGAAGAGAGAAAAGTGGTTCATAGTGGTCTTTACAGCGTTTGTTGGACTGTTCAGGTCAGCTATTGGCGCCATGAATAACTTCGCATAAGTTGGCTAACACTTTGAAAACTATAGCCCACTTACTGCGACCATCTACTACCCAGAAATCCCCGTACTTTCAAAAGCCTTCGGCAAATCCACGGAACTTATCAACTTGACTGTAAATCCCTTTCCTCATCGTTCGAACCGCAGAACTAAACGGTATGATGCGATACAGGTCACAGCATATGTTGTCCTTCAAGGAATTGGTGTGTAAACTTGTTCTACCCTCGTCACCCTCAGGACGTTCATCTTGATCATTAACTCAGCTCCAATGGTTTGGGGACCTGTATCTGATCATGTTGGACGAAGACCTATCTATGCAGCATGTCTATTGATATTGTCCATTTCATGTATCGGATTGGCTCTCGTTCCGACCTCCAATTATGGTTTGTTATTGGGACTTCGGTGTATACAAGCCTGTGGATCCGCAAGCACGATAGCCATTGGTATGTTCTGGGTACCCTTTTCTTAGCCCCATCTAACAAACCTATTTCTTATAATACTAGGTGCTGGTGTGATAGGAGACATCTCATCTCGTGCTGAAAGAGGTGGCTTTTTTGGTATCTTTACGCTGGGCCCAACAGTAAATATCTCATTCTGTATCTAATATGCTCTGATCCTGACTATCGTCGCTTCCTGCAGGCTGGTCCAGCTATAGGTCCTGTGATAGGCGGTGCCCTCGCTGGGCATTTTGGTTGGCGGTTTGTCGAGTTTATATATATCTGACAGAAACACGTCAACTTACATATGGGAAACTGACAGCGCAGTTTTTTGGTTCTTGTGCATCGCATCTACTGTTTGTCTTCTGGTCATTATTCTGTGAGCTCCGTGTAGCCAATGCCGCTTTGAATCCATCATTCTGATCATATCGCTCGTCCAGGTTCCAGCCAGAAACTCTGCGCCTCCTCGTTGACAGCGGACGTGACACGATTTTCCTTGTGTACCGGCCAGTCTTCCCCGTAATAGGACGAAAGGTGGAGACGGAAAGACCTCGGACCCAAGTTTCGCCTGCGAAGGTTCCGCGCAATCCATTTGGATTATTCTTCCACCCAGACATTGCTGTTCTGCTGTACATGAATGGGGTCGCTTTTGCTATCTTCTATGGCGTTTTGGTTACAGTATCCTCGCTGATGCTCCCTACCTACCCCTTCTTGACCGAGACCACGCTAGGACTGTGTTTCTTATCCGTTGGCGGAGGCACAATCATAGGAAGTGCGCTATCTGGACGTGTATTGAATTATGAATACCGAAAGATGCGGCTGAGCCTGGAGGCGAAGTATTCTGGATCAACAACAGTTGTTAACCTTGAACGGGAAGAGAATTTCCCTCTCGAGAAGGTACAGATTGTTATCTTGTTCCGTCGTCCTCACATGTGCTAATATCATTTGTAGGCGCGACTTCGGTTGACACCGTATTTGATTATCATTACTGCAGTAGCGTGTGCCGGCTACGGATGGTGTTTACAGAGGAAAGTTCATATCGCTGTATCGCTAATCCTTCAGTTCATAAGTGCGTGGGCAACATCATACATCCTGATACTTATCTGACCCTCAAAAGTCGGAGTTTTCTCCATTATAGCTATGAATTCATCGACGACTCTGATGATCGATCTTGTACCTGGGCAGAGCTCCTCGGTCTCCGCTTGCGTACGTTCTCGTTCGGCGATGAACGCCATGAATTCGTGCGCTGACAAGATTCGATCTACAGAGTAACTTGATTAGATGCACGATCAGCGCCGTCCTCGTTTCTATCATCGACATTATCGCCAAAGCAATTGGGACCGGCTGGACCTTCGTGATCCTGAGCGCCTTGTGCTTATCTCCTTTACCTTTGGTTTATGTCTCTTATGTCATTGGGCCACGGTACCGCGCGAAGAGGCAACGTCTACGAGAAGAAGCCCTCCTTCGCACACGCTCGGCCTCAATGTCCATGTCAATATCGGACGAAAAAGCGTAACGAACAAGCGATTGCACGCTACGCTACGAGAATCTGGATTCTTTCTAAAGTTCGACAAGAAATACTCTGTATTGGGTTTGACGACATCTGTACTAACATTACGACGTTATGTATATTATCTCAAAACGTTTCATGACAATTCACGCATTGGATTTTTTTTGGTCTGGTTGGATCTGGTCAAAGTATTGCTGCAGCCTTTTTTAAATTCTTTTATGGGTGAGCTTTTTCTTTACAGACGAATCCTCGGGAGAGAAGCTTGGAGCCTCGGAACCGGACGAAGGTCTTTCTTCCCCAACGGTTCTATAGAAAACTCTAGTCTTATTAAATGTGGAGGTGGCGCATGGGTGGTTTACTCATCCATTAATTATTACCTGAATCTATCCAATGTTCTTCTTGACGATTCCTTCGGATCCCATGGCCTGCTCGAAACCGATCGGTAGCTGCAATGAACGGAAAAGTGCGTCCGTAGCAATGAGCTAGAATTCATTATGCAATCGTCGAGGTTAATCTCCTTTACGAAGATTCGAGAAGGATGACTTGAGATGAGGATGATACGGCATGCTTTTACTCGTGCATTTCGTGGGCGCTTGCGGCGTATCACCTTGGAGTCATGGACCTTGGTGCAACATCGGTGGACACTGGAATGTCATTATGTACAAACCTTACCATGGGAAACTGGTCCTTGAACTGGTCTCGCAATTAGCAGACTAAGTTCAGTCTAAACGCCAACGCCACGCATTGAAACGGAAAGCGTTCCAGAGGGGCAAACTTTCGA
>JAHXRV010000389.1:0-20746 GCA_019904355.1 Psilocybe tampanensis | reverse complement strand
GTCCTTCCGGGGGGGGGGAATTGCCCTGGGGTTTTTTTTGGGTGCAATCCCCTCCCCCCCCCCCCCCCCCACCCCCCCCCCCCCCCCCGACGACGTTGAGAAAATGAGCCGTTGTGGTCGTTTTACCTCCTGCTACCACTTTGTCTCTGTACACGTAGCTTCCCCGTTGCCCTCAGCCCTCTACGTACATACCTCTCCCTTCGCCACAGGTACCTTGTCACTTTTTCAGAGCTTGGGTACGAGGAGAGACAAATATCATTTTCTTTACCCCAAACCCCAATATCAATCCAACGACCTGGGAATCAACATCAACAGTTTTTTAATCTCATTATTACATGTAGGCTAAGATAGGAGATAGCGTAGAACCATGATTGGTACAAATTATCCTAGGGTAAAGTACAGATGTCAATCCTATTTAAATTGAAGGGGAGGAGGCAAAATAGGAAAGCAGAGTAACAACAAACATTGTGGCAAGAAAGTACCCTGAAATCGTCATACACCATGCCCGTACACCCCGTGTCGCGCTGCTAATGATGACTTTCGGAGCATCCGTGTTTTTCAAACTTTTACACGACCACCTCTTCTGCCATTCCTTGACAACTTTGGCCCATCCTAGTAGGTCCTCCTGGTTCATTGCTTGGGACCATGGCTTGTTAAATTGGAAGAACATTGCTTCATCTTGCCGGATGGCCTGCATTTCTGCGGCAGTTGTCACGATTTGGCCAAATTTGTGTGCAAGAGTCCAGTGACATCGATACGCCCTCCTTACCAAACCTTGCAGGATGTCAAACCATACACTGTTTGTCTGCGACGACAAACCGGAACTACAGATTGTTAGCACTAGAATAACTTTTAAATTCATTATAATTTATGAGAGATTTTGAACAATGAAATTTAAGATCTTCACGCTCACCGTCTTGCATGGCAATTCCAATACTTTGCAAAAATGAAAGCGAGGTAATATTGCTCTCTGGCTCTGTCATACCTTCAGCCTACGGTATCACGGCGATGTGTGCCAGGGAAGAAAAGGGGCTTACCAGTGTCGCATGATACAACCGTAACAATGTAGTTGTCTGTGCTAGCGACATATTCGCGTATCGACGCTTCAACGTCTGATCTAAAATGCAGACGAGAATCTGGTGCTGGGGGATAGGTCAAAGGAGGCCTGATTTCTAGAGAACACACAAGTGTGAGCAATACAGTTCGCAAATCCCAGATGAATACTAGAGCTCATCACCAGGAACATCGACAATAGTTAACTGCGAAGTCAACCATGGGCAACCTAAATCTACGTAGACCCTTCCAGAATGATAGGATTCCGCAGCTGAGCTGTGAAGCACGGAACAGAAGATCTTTTCAGCTTCACCGTTCGACAATCGCAGGATATCCTCGACATCACGCTGGGGTGCAAACACTTTGATCTGAGCTCTTTTGAGAGTAGAGGCAAGGTCTTGCGGATTTGGAGATGCCAGAACAATGTAGTCGGTGTTACCTCCGTACGCGTTGTAATTTGAACCAGCAGTTGGGTAGCGTGTTTTGAACGACACCTTCGCAGTCCATTGGCGGGATGGGTAGAAATGCCATTCAATGGGGCATCCTAACCTTCGGTCAGTCTGGACCTGAGGCGCCTAGTGGTCAACATAAACCCGACTGACAAAAGGTTCACAAGCTCTCACCCCTGAGAAATTAGACAAAAATTCGGATTTTCCTTGAAAACATTAGATTGAACATTAGTTGACCAAAGTATATCGAAATGACGGAAACCACTCTCACCGTTTCTCTCGCCACCCAATAGAAGGATCTTGGGCCCGGGTTGGTGGACAGCGCCTTGCTTCATCTTCAAAGTCGATGTTGATGTATAAAGGTATACGGTATATGTCGGTTTGACTAGGCCTTTATATAGTTGTAGGTCTAGTAGCCGCCATGGAGGTGAACGTAGGTCAAGGGTCAGTCAAGGGTCAAGTAGGACATAAATCGCGTAACCTGGGACCGTCAATGTTTTGTCAATGAATTCCTTGAAGGGATGTTAGATCCGCTTTTGATCGATAGTTGACAGCCATCGGACTGGTCTTAGCATACATCCACTGGCTTTTGGTTTTGAATCTTCAGTGTCCAAGGGTCCAAGGGTCCAACGAAAAGTACGAAGGGTGAAGGGCTTGAGCGGAGGGCCTGGGTGGAGTTGACCAAAGGTAACGCGGGCCTGGTAATTTCAAACAACCTTTCTGAAAACAAATCCATTCGATTAGCCTTTCGCCTCTCCGCCCTCGGGGTGGCCAAAGCATCGGCAATCGCACAACCATCAATATCATATATAAATCAACGAAAAGAATGTACTTTGCCCATTAACACGACGACTATGACAAAAACGAAGAAGGATAACGCTCACACCAAGGACAACGCGGCTCACACCGAACCGGATGCAGAGGCTGTTGAAGCTACTTACTCGGCCGTGATGTCAGCTGACGCCAATAGATCTATTGGCGGGGATGGAAGTTTGAGTTTGGTTTTCCCTGAGCCTGACTTGACCGGGGCAATGGGGGTGAACGTTGCGGATGTCCCAGCAAACCCGAATTGGGATGTATTTCCTGTTAGGTGGAGAGTCCCAACCCCACCACTCCCACTTTTTAAAAATTCGATCGGAAACATCAGGTATGTCTCTCCAATACTCCATCACCTCATGGGATTTTGTGCTTACTATCCATTTTCAAAGCGGACGAACTATAATCTGGTATTTGGTCTATTTGAGCATCGGGGGTCTTTGTTGCTATTTGGGGGTAGAGTTTCATAAAGCGTTTATTCAAGAAGTTGACTGGGAGGTCTCACAAATGGTCATCGGTGAGTCATTCCTAAGTTCTGCTATGTGGTTATATACTCCATTCAAACTAAAAACAAAACAAGATATTTCTCTCGACGTCTCACGATGCAAATACGAGTATGAACTTAACAAATGTGCTCTCGGCATACCAGCATTGAAGGACCGTTGCGCGAGCTGGGAATCGTGCATGAAAGTCAACGTAGACAACGTCCCGCGCTTGAGGGCAGGGGTCCACGTGTGGTTTGATTTGTTGGGTATGGGGGTCCAAGACTTTTTGAGAAACCTTGACCTCTTGGGCATGGTACGATTTTGATCATTCTCATTCTCCGTTTAGTCTGCTTATCATACATCATACATTAGATATATTCGCTTTTGGCACTTGTAATAGTTCTATGGCTGAGACCATGGGAGAAACTATCATCACGATAGTTGGTGGTATCATCTATTTTCGCTACAACTTGAAAATGAGAGTGGTGAGAGTGGTGTAAGTATATACATCCGTGGGGATCTGGTCTTGTCATGAGCATGGTGACATACTATATCGAGTTAATAACTAGAAGGACAGAAGATAAAACTGAACATTTTATTGCGGGGGACTCAAACCCGGATGTCGTTCTGCATCGTCTGAGCTGAAGTTGGTGTATATGTCTTCGTCTTCCATATCACGCATCTAGCCGCAGAGGCTATTGCTATCATGAAGCATTCCTCTGCCTCATCTTGGTGGGCCTTGTGTACCTTGGTTAGTCCATTGAGTGATTCTGGACGAGCGAAACTCACTGCGATCTTCATCTCACGAAAGTCAGGATCACTGGGATCGCCCCTGCATTGTAGAGTTTGTAGAATCAAACAGCCAGGGATGTCAACAAGCTCTACGTGGCCATTGAGACAGCCAGCAGCAAAGCCACTTCCGCGGTGAATAGCCTTCACGACAGATACATTGCGTGGAAGTTCAGGAGACCAAATTTGGTTCGAGTTCAGAATGTCGTAGACGTCGATTTTCTGAATGGCATTGATTGCCACAAATTTTTGAACCTCGGAGCAGGTTGCCCCTCCATTTCTGTACATTTATAAATAAAACGAGAATGAGACGGGCGTCAAAGAAGGTGGGGAAAGAAGACGGACATGACGCCTCCAGCGTTGATACAATGTGTGGCTTGTATCTCGTAATCGTTGACATCCCAGATCCTGTATAGGTACAAGGTTATAATCGATGCCCTTTTTTTGGGAAAGATAAAGATAAAGATTGCACTCACACAATACCATTGTGAAGATAGCTAACGATCAGAAGGACCTTTTTCCCTTCAAAGAGCCAAGAAATAGATGTAACCTCTAGTGGCAGATCCTTTCTTTCTTCTAAACTCGCAGGTGTCCGTAGTTTCTTCCAGTACACCCAATCCAGATCGCCAGATTGTGTTCCTGTTGAGCAAAAATCCGTAGTCAATCTCTGCAATCGCGAATCAAAAGGCCATACCAACTGGATGTTTTCCATAACCGTATATTCTGCACTCCTGAAACGGCGAGGCACGATTGATCTTTGTTGAAGGATAGGTGTCTTATGCTTTCATTAGTGACTTGCCTTCTCAAGATATGAAGGCGATATTTGGGCGACGGTGAATTGATTGGTGGTAATTCATTGAGATGACAAGTGGCTAAATAGCCGTCCGAAAAGCCACATAAGAAGGTCGTTTTGTCCAGCCAAATCGCAACAGAGGGACAAAAATTGGACGAATTGGACGGACGAGAGTGTTTTATGATGGGTGAGTGCAACGTAGGATAGTATTGCTTGCCCGTCATGGTGTCCCACACGAAAATGTTCCCATCGTTCATCGCAGCCAGGAGTTTGGTCCCACATGGCGAAAATTCCAGAGAAAATGGATCAAATACCTCGATTTCCAGAGCAGCTCGATATACCAGCTTACTCATGGTTAAACGTTAACTTGGTGGTTCTTGATGTCATCGATCTGGTGGAATGTCGATTAGTCAGCTGTCTCTTTCTATGTGACATCGAGCATTACCCCATTTGCTCGAAACCCTTTGTCACTTGAACCTACTTGAAGCTTGACCTTGATCATGAGGCGAGGCCTTGAAGACCGTTCACGCCAATTCAATTCTGCTACTAGTCGCACGCTGCAACCTCCATCGAGTCGTAACAAACGAAATGATAACCGGCCATCGACGCGCGCTTTGCGTTTCCGGGCTTGGTTCTTTGCTACGACCACCTCGATGTAACAAAGAAATATCGCTCCCATTCTCCATACAAATGATCATTTGCCTTGATACTTCCCCACATTTTCTCCCCTCACCTCACCTCACACTGATCCCGTCCCATCTCACGACATTCAAGCATACGCTGTGCGAGCTCCATGTCATCAGAAAAGATTTTTTCAAGCGGACCTACCGGATTTCAGCCGGCTTCATCAACAACGACGAAACGGAATAGATCAATTTCCCCGCCACATAAGGAAGTTGATACCAAGCAAGTGGCTTTATCGCGAACACTACTGGAGAGAACGATATCCCCACCATTGCATCTAGAAGATGATCCTGAGATGCCAAAGCCTCCCCTCGAGCGCATCAGGGACAGTCATTTTTTAGAGCCAGAGGGTGCGTATACTCAGAATCATCCTTCTCATATCTCTGAACTCTCCCTCTCAGATGTGGACATGACTACGTGTACGTCTCTAGGTGAACTAGACATACTAGATCCTAAGGCGGATGATGTCAACAGTACAATTAGTATTTTAAAAAAATCAACCACAAAACTGACATTATAAATTATCTAGGCAGCATATCAGTCACATTGGAAAGTGATACAGGGTTCGCCAATGGTACGTTCCTACATTCATACAAAATTGTCTCCCATCTCTAACAAAACCGTTGCATAGCAGATACAGTTCTGGGTAAACGAAAAACCTCATGGCCAAACCCATACTCTCCATCTGGTGAAACAGATAATTCCGCAAAACGACTGAAGCCGATACAGTTGTTTTGTAAACCAACGCCTACCTCTTCCCGCATCCTAGAGAGCCTGCGTAAAAAAGGCAGGGAATATACACGGCGTCAGAGGCAACGGCAACGGGCTAGGGATGAGAGAGATGCTCCTGCAGTGACGACGTCCAGCAACATCTCTGGACCGTTCACAATGTCAACCTCGTCGTTTCCCCCAACAGGCCAGGCATCGGCATCGTCAATCTTATCCTTGCCATCTCTCCTCCCTCCAGTCATCGTCCCACCTCCAGTCATCGTCCCACCTCCAGTCATAGTCCCGGATACTCCGCTCCCATCGTCTCCCCCGCTGCCAGGAACACCATCCTTGAACTTGAGCCATACACCATCCTTGAACCAGACACCCTCCTTGAAACCCTCCTTGAACCAGACACCCTCCTTGAATCAGACGCCCTCTTTGAATCAGACGCCCTCCGTGAACCAGACACCTCGTCCCTCAGGCATTGTCCCGTACACTCCGCTCCCATTCCCATTTTCTTCGCTGCCGTCTCCGCCCCTGCTGTCGGGAACACCATCCTTGAACTTGAACCAGACATCATCGATTCGTCCTCCAGTCAGTGTCCCTCCTCCGATCATAGTCCCGTATACTCCGCTCCCGCTCCCATTTTCTTCCCTCCCGTCTTCGCCCCCGCTTCCAGGAACATCGTCCTTGAACCAGACATCATCGACGATGATTCGTCCTCCCGCAACAGACTCGCCGTCCATCCTTCCTCCAGTCAATACTACTTTGCGCCCTCTCTCGGAAATTTTGTCGCTTCCGCCAACATCATCGACAATCCATCTGTCTCATCTATCCACAGAGTCATCCGTTCCATTAACCTCGCCTCCGACCATAACCTCGCCTCCGACCTTAACCTCACCTGCGACCGTCTTCCCGGCGGTCTATCTCGACAAAGGAAAGGATAAGGAAAAAAATTCGGGAAGTGGCAAGATGGAAATGGACAGTGACAGTGATGAAGACGACATAAGAATGAATAACGACGAGGGAGATTTGGGCAGTGACGAGGACGATGTAGGAATGGATGGCGAGGGAGACTTGGGCAGTGACGGCGACGATGAAATCGATGACGACTCAGAGTCTGACAGCGACACTGACATGGATGAAAACAGTGATGACTTGCTGCTTGCCGGTAACGCCTCCATCCGAGCCTTGCTTCAATCAACCTCTTTCAAAACCTTGACCAAAAACTCAGTAAGAACCGTCTTGTGTTATGTATGTCAATTGAGCTACATTATTTCTCCAGAATAAACCTTGCACCAAGGGAGACCTTGCTTGGGGCTTATTGGCACTGACTGCAAAGTCGAAGAAGTCGAGCTCATCAAGCGAATCTCGCTCTCGCTTTGGGCCTCCCTCTTCTCGTGATCGGAAGCAAAAGAAACACAGAAAGCCCAATGGTTACAATGTGCCACGCCCGGACAACAACATGAAGGTGGGTGCCAGAATTTAGAACTTATGAGTGTTGGTGAGGGATCCTCATCTTGCTCTTCTAGAGACAAGTTCGTGAATACGCGGCGTCGTTACTCGGAGAAAAGCCTTGGAAGATACCAACCTTTCAGCAAATCGCCAATTTTGCTCAGCTTAAAGATAACACGTTGGGTCCAACACTGGACAATTTCTCACTGGACCTCGAATCCAAAGGTCTTGCAAGTCTATGGAACAAGCGCGCCGCTGAGGTTTTTGCGATTGGGTTCATAGCCTCTCCTGAGAATGATCCCGCAGAGAAAGCGGTTATCAAGAAAGCGTTTAGGACATACCTTGTCACAATTCGTAAGCACCACCAAACATTTATCTCCAGTATGGCAATGGAATCGGATGTTGTGGACCTTGAATCTCGCAAGCGAAAGTTGATCGAAAAACGGAGAATGCGCCAAAGAGGGGTATGTCATACTTTCTTTCATCACTCTGGGTTTTTTTTCCTGATTATCATGTCTCTAGTTGTTTGATCGTCGGTATGGGATGGCTGAAAAGTACGCCCACTGTAATCCCAAACTAAAGGAGGCGATCGAAGCCTTTTGGAAGAAAGCAACTCCCGATGTTATGAGTGGAGATGAGACCGATTACGAATGGCAAGGTCCCACCACTCAGCAACCTCATTATGTCCTGATTATCGATTGGCGGAACCCGGAGGTCGTCTTGTTCTTTCGCATCTTGGATGCATTGTATTTTTCATCAAGATTTGAACATGACGGCCGAATTGATGCTGGTCGGTTTCCGGTGACAAGAGTTCGCTCTAATACTCAGGTCAAGGGAAAGGTTGTTAAAGGACTCCCCGAGAATTTTTACAATCCTCAATGGCTACTGGGCCTCACTCAAGATGAAAGGGACGACCTCATGATGGAACCACCGATCGAACTCGACTTTTCTCCTTCGACATTGAGGTGCGTTATCCATTTACTCAATTTAAAAGCTGGATTTAAGTTAACTCGTGTATAGAATAGCTGCTAGGTTTATGAATATCAAGCATAGGCAATCGGTACCCTTGCCCGAAGATCATCCAGCTGTCATAGCTGCATTCGAGATTGGCACATCTGCTGAAATCTTTCGTTCAGCGACTGCTTCCCTTTCCTCGGAACCGCAGATAAACAGCAACAACGCGAACGCCCGGACCGGATCTAAATCATCCTCGAATGCGGTTCGATCAAGGCCTTCGACATCCTCAAGCAATCCGTTTACCACTGGTACTGTACGTTTTGAAAATGCCGAAGCGGGGCCCTCCAATTCCAAGTCTTCGAAGTTTCGTAAATAGATGCGCTGTATATATGTACGATCGGTAGTGATGGTTTTTAATTTTCTTTGTGGTTGGTTACTCATATACTTATACTTGTTCTTTAATATATATTACGAGTTCTGCGGCTGGCCGCCCATTGTTTTTGAACACAAGTAGCAAGTACCGGAAACTCTAAACAAGCGTCAACGAGAAATTCCAATTGGAATACCGTATTTTACCAACAGATGCGACCACTGCCCTATTGAAACTTCCTTACTTTCTCACGCGCTTGTTCACTTTCAGCTTCTGGGGTTCAACGTTCAACATATTCAAACGTTCAGCTCACGCTTCAAGCTTCAAGTTTCACTCAGCCCCTCAGTTCTCCTTTTATTTTTCCACATACTGGTTCCCTTGCGACCCAGGTCCGCCACACGCGCTAACGCAAGACCGTGACAAAGGAACGATTGAACAATGATGACAATGATGACAGGTGCCTACGATGTATGCCACTTCGCGCTTTGCGGCACGCACAAAACTTTATCATCCCGTCAAATCCCCATCATCCTTATATCTTTTTACCGTCTTGACTCTTGGGTTTCTGTTTTCGAATTTCTCGCCGCCATAGATCAGCCTGAGCTACCCGAGGATTATCTACAGCACGCATCATAGCATGCATCATACCGTTTCTTTATCTGTTCGTGGCGATTCCAATATCTATGGCGACCCTAACATCTGTGGTGGCCCCAATGATCAAGACCTTCACTCCGACAGTGCCAGTGACTTAAGCGACTACAGCATCATCAGTGATGTCGATTGCCTGAGCGACTTTAGTGACATTGTCAAGTTCAACAGTGGCAGTTTCGGTGACATCGGTCCTGTCCGAAGCGTCCGCTCGCATCCTAGTATGCACCACCCCGCAAGCCCTGATCAAGACACCCATATCACCTTATTGTCTGCCCGTGGTGAACCTGCTGATCACTGTGATGACCTTCAATCTGACAGTGAATTAAGCGACTACAGCATCATCAGTGATGTCGATTGTCTGAGTGACTTCAGCGACATTGTCAACATCGGCCATTCCGATGACATCAGTCTCAACTCCGATGGCTTGGCTATGGATTGCAACAAGACCCATGGTGACGATAGCACCGTCCCCGATGTCGAAATCAATGGCGGCAGTGGCAGTAGTATGGGGCAGACTGTGAAGAAGGGGCCGTATCTGTCTATCATTCGGACTTTACTCAAAGAATTTGATACCGACCCAAGCGTTGGCAATTATTTTCCATGGAGGAGGAGCACCAACAATCTCACCGCAGATTTTCAAAAACTTTCCCAAGTTCTCTATCTAATTTCCCACCTCCAAGGAGGCAATCTACCAACGAGAATCCCGACAAACCAACAGCTTCTCACATTTCTTAGCCAGGAGGCATTATCGATAAGAGACCAAAACATGATGGATGAGGTCCTTCACACAGCCCACATGATATCCATACTTTTTAATGAATGCCCAAACAAGCTTTTCAAGAACAGGAAGCAGGTTTCTTTAGTGGAATTTGTGTTGGTACATTGTTTTCTTCTTCCTGTCTGTATCAGAGGACTTCCTTTTTCAGAACAGGAAGGCATTGCATTACTTTTTGACAAGTTGGACGATAGTGGTATCTGTGGAGCCTCTGCTAATGGCCATTTAACCATGGACATCTTCTCCACTGCATTTGGAATCTTCCAAGATTTTATATTGGATAAGTCCTCATTTTGAAAAGTGTCTAGTACTTGTGGTCTAGTAGATACTATGTTTTTTTCTTATTAGAAGTTCTCTGACTCTGCCTTTATCTATCTCAATCAGTGCCCTTGCTACAAGATCTCGTCACCTCTTTTTTTAATCTGTAAGATCAACGTAGAATCTATAATCAATCAAACCTATGCACCACTGCCAACCAGATACTGTAGGAGTAAGTGAGTGTATGATCTGCCTATATTAAGGCAATAATATGCTCTATAGCCTCTGCAACTGTTACAGCTGTATGCGGCCGTGACTTGTGAGTTTACAGTTGCTACAGGTGCTGAGCCAAACCGTCAGTCCGTAGCCAAACCTAAGGCTGGACACGAGTTGGCAGGGTCAACGATGGGACATGGCAACAATCTCAGCAATTGCAGGCCTCTGTAGACATGCATTGGTAAGCATATTTTAATAAACTTAAAGGTATATATGGTATGTACAAGGATTTAGTAATTTAAATTTTAGGTACTTATTACAGAGTTATGCTCAGTGTTATCTATAGAAAGAGGCAAAAGACAGCTCAATTTACAACCACTTTTTGTATTCAAAATGGTATTGAGCATCTCGTACCCTCCATACCATAGCTCTTGTAGAAATATGATTAACTTGACCAGAAGTACTATTTGCATAAATCAATAGGCAAAATATGATGGCAGCTATGACTTTGAAAAGAGGTACTCTGCCAGTGATTCTCAGCATCATCAAAGAGAAACACTGTGTTTGAGTGAGCCATTGGAGCAACCATTTCAGTTTAGGGTTCTGTTGCAGTAATAGTTGAAGTAATTGAAGAAACAAGGCCTGGCTTTGAAATTGCAAGTAATTCTGTACCGATGTTTGATGTTCATTTGGTGGTTGCAATTGGTTGAAGTTGTCTGTGACTGGAGGTAGATTTGAGTCTGTGGCCTCAAGTTCATAATTTTCCTCAATATAGGCCTCAAGGCAAGGAAGATCCCGATGAACAATGTTCTGGACCAAAAGTGGAATGACTATGATGAGGTTCCGATATGGCGCTAATGAGGATAGCTGTAACACAATTGCAATCCTGTTATGGTGGTGCATTCCTTCAGTGGCCTTATTTACAGCATGTTATTTTTGTGTCAAAAGAGGACAAAGCATAATAAACCACATACTGTATGACTCATAAAGAGACTTGGAATTGGGTGTGCTTCTCTCAGATCAAGAGAAATTGTTTTGTTTTCATCTCTGCTGCCAGATTCTAGAAGTTGACTAGCAAGTGTTTCGCCATAGTCTGGGGTAGAAGATAAGGTAAAAAGTTGTTCAGAATTAGATATTTTAGTATATATTGCCAGATGTTTCATAAGAATAGCTTACTAATATAGTGTGGACCTTGACCTAGTTGCTCTTCAAATTGAGTGCCAAGTTGATTAACCTGATAAAAGATTTCTGAAAACAAGACTTAGTCTGGTTGATAGAAGAGAGAGAGTAACCAAATTTCCTACTTTCTAAATCTTGCTGAAGGAGGGTTACATCGGTCATCAATAATGTCACTGCTTCCTTATTACTGTTGATATTGTTGATGTTTTCAAGTGTTGACTGAGCCAAGTTGTCCAATCTGTGATTTATAGCCTTTTGCACTGCACAGATTTTCCAATGGCGGTGATCATTGAGTGACTGTATATGTTGAACATTGATGTTCATGTAAGCCAAAATCCTTTGTTCTTGCTCATCAATTTTTTTGTTGAAATTGATGATCAACTTGTGTGCTACACTGGCATGTGGTTCTTTTTCTGGTGAGGATTGTGTTTCTTTTGCAAGAGAATTGACACTCCACATCAATTCTTCAATCTTTATAATTTTGTTAGTTTGTTCTTGAAATCAATGACTTTCAAAGACTTACATTTTGCTCTTGTTTAATTTCAACAAAACGCACTCTATTTAACAGATTGGTGTGATCATTCTGTAGTTCTTCCTTGAGTGCTTCAAATTTCTGCCGAAGGTCCTCATAGTCCTTTATTGGAACACATTCTTTGTGCTGGTTTCTGAGATGGGAGACAGAGTCGTTTATCTGATTGTCAATCTGATTAATGCATGCAGTCAAGAATGCATGCAGTTCTTCTTTAGTCACTGCTGAATTATTTGAGTTCATGTCTTTTATGTCATTGCCTTCTAACAGCATCAGTAGTCAGTCACCTTAATACCTAGACAAGATAAAACAAAAACGTTACCAGATATAATAGAAATTGTATCAAAACCTGAGCTTAAAGCAGCATCACTGTCAGACCCCTTTGGATTGGATTCAGATGCCAGCAGTGCTGAGCCTTCAGTAGTAACGGTAACAGCCCCAGGATTGGAACCATGAAGTCCAGGATGTTGGTCCATGTTATTGATAGCTAAGTTAACTCAGGAAACAGAATTTAGAGCTTAGAGTGGGATAGATGAAGTATGTGGTTGGAGTCAGGAAGAATCAAATCCAAGTCAAAGTCAGAGGATTGAGTGGCATCAACGTCCGTGGTTATCATCGCCGATTGGTGGAGTCGCGTTTTTGATGGGATGGCACGTGGAGTGATGAATCGCGTTAACGTGATTAGCATGGGGCCCTCCGGAACGGCCGAGCGATGATGAGCGAGAAGATTTTCCGCGACGAAATCTTCACAGCTCTATCATCGACATCCAGCAGCAGTCTCGCGAGCCAACGGGTCATCCATCTCTGCGTTCCACCCAGCTAACGCTGGTCCACCCCAACCCACTCACAGCTTGCACACTGCTCTGTATCTTCATGCGAAACCGTCGAAGCTGGAGGCAAAACAGGCCAAAACCTGGATGAGTGGATCCACCAAAATCGTCGGCAAACGTTGTCCCCGGCCGCAACTCAGACACCGGACACACTGGCACTGGCACACTGCTATTCTCGTGCGTCATAGACCATGACGATGGATGAACAAACTTACCTTTGATCTGCCAGCTGCCAGTGTGTAATGGTTAAATGTTCCTTATACGAAATCGAGCCGTATATTTCGTTTCCTTTGGCCTTCTTTCACCCCCTTGGAGGATATGGTAGGTCGTAAAATCAATTCCGATATCTTTCTATAGCTTCTATTTATTATTTATAATCTCTCCAACGTAGGAAAAACGACTCCAGAGAACGCACCTGCACATGAAAGCGACATATTCAAGCCCTTCTCAGCCTACAATACGTACCCTGACGAAGTTAGGGTCTGCAGAGACGGAGACGCAGAACCCGATTCCTACAGGGGAGATGTTCTCCGTTGTCTACAACCCACAAATTCAAATACATCGCAACATTGCCAGTGGGATGTCTAACCGAAGCGGCATCGTGAAGCGAGGCAAAGGAACACAAATACCCCTCTTTGGGGACGGCGGCCCTGCCTTCGAATGCACTTTGTGCTTTTCCTGTCCATGAACTTGCGATATCTGTCTCAGGTCCCTCGTCGGCCTTTTCGAATTCGGAATCCTCGACATCTGCGAATGTATCAGTTTCTCTGGGCGCGACACCCAATCTCAATAGGGATGGCAGGTACTCCGCTCACGACTAGTGTGTCGATTGATTTTGCCGAACAGAGCAGTTTAGGGTTTAAGGACGAAGATGTCGATGGAGAGCAAGACGCTTCCTATTCTCTGCCATCGATATCTCCACCACCCACCGTGTATCCACGAAAATCCAATTTGTCTTCCTGAAGAACAGGTTCCTTCCGTCTCACTTGCTACTTCCCTACATAGACCCTGTATATTCTATTTCATTTTTCATTTATCTATCCATGCTAACTCCCTTTCTGTCTGAATCCAATGTTGTCCTGGCAATCTCGGGCTTTGATCAATCGCAAGTCTGTGGGCTGAAATGCTTTTTGGATTTGTTTCTTTCCGTGGAACCATTCTCGCCACTCCAGGAGCCCTTGTTCACACCGTCCCCGACCCGTGTCCAAGACCAATGAAGGGATTTTCGATATGTGGTACCTTGGTTCAGGATAATCTGGGGGAATGGACAAATGAACACATTCGGCTGATGCAAGTCCGAGCTTATCATGATCCACCAGCCTCTGCTCTTCAAGAAGGCCGTGGAACTGGGCACGACGTGGACCCCCGCATTCACTGATCACCTCACTCGTCTCATTGCGTTGATGTGGAAAAGGTGCGTCACAGCTGGTGGAGAAGTTTGTATGTCAACATTAATTCTTCTCCCAGTCCCAGAGTGTGGAATAACATCGTCTTCTCATCTTCTCTAGGGTCGAAACGAACAAGAGGCGATGCGCGGAGAAGTTTAATACTAGGGGGGAGGCCAAGATTCATCTCGTGTGGGAGGAGTGGTTTTGAGATTTCATTGACTTTGGGGACGGGTTCGATCTCTCCACCGCCACATCTAATATCCCCTCCGACCATGACGAAATACCTTCATCGTCTGCTGGTTCTCGAATATCTCGACCTCAGCCCAAGGACAGCCAGCCTCCTTGTCCGCCGAGGGTACAAAATCAAAGATGAGGAAGTCATCCTCGGTCCATCCAAGGCCGACCCCAACGGTTCTGGGAAGACGAGGCAAGCAAATCCAGTACAGCAGCCCTCATGGGGCGGAACAGAGCGCGAACACTGCTTTCAAACGCACGAAATCATTTGCGCCAGTCGTCGCTGGGCCTTCTCGCCGACTTCCTTTCCGTCGAACGTCAACGGCTATGACTGTCTTGGGGGGTAATAAATCCTCACCGAGCGCCTTGCCCGCTGCAGAAGCTGCTCTGGGGATAAGGAATCTTCCTCGGAATGAAATTCCGTTTACTAGGCGAGGCAAAGTGTTCGATTGTGAGGCCGTCTCGTCATGTCTTTGAACTATCCCATATACCACATGCATTCCTCTAATGCCCTCGGACACTACCAGCTCCATACGTTGTAGACGAAACAGCCTCATTAACATCGTCAAGCTCATATCGATTCAAACTTAAACTAGAACTTGCCGCGTCTCTCTCTCCCCCCACGCTCGTCCACTGGCTCGATCTCATCCCACAAACAACGAGCGGTACCCACGTGTCACGAACCAAAGACCCAATATGAACACTGACATCATGACTCGGACTTTACGCTTTGACAGAGTGTGACTTATATATTCGCTTGTCTGATCATCCGGGAGTTCAGTTCAAGTGAATGGTCGGGATACGAGATATCATCAAGGTTTTACACCAAGATGGGTATTCAATTGACAGACCAATAAATGTATGTGTATATATATTACAAAGATAAGGTGCTATAAAGAGAAAAACATTTGTGAGCAGCGAAGAAGAAGGAAGATGGCTATAGAAAAGTTGATCGATGAATGAGGATGAAGGGTTTAGTGGCCACTTCCATTGGTACTTTGACGGTCGTCCCGATAGGCGGCTTCGTCCCAGTCATCGGAAGTGATGGGGTTGAAGCTTCCGACAACTTGATGACCTGGGTTTGTGATTATGAACCTGTGGGATGATTAGATATTACAACTTGCCCCTTGACCTGGGGGCATGACAAGGAATACTGACTGAGCGGGACCGCGAAAAAGTGCGGAAGGTGCATCTTCAGGGATCGGAAGTTCTGGCAAAGTTTTCTGGATATGACAAGGATATGAAATATCAGGACCAGAACAAAAACATTCCCAACACACTTACATCACAGCAGCGTTCCAGACATTCTCTCATTCCCCCAAAAGTTACCACATGGTAGTGCAACGAAGGATTGAAATCTGCAGATATAGCTTGAACAATTTGTTTGGTCTGATCGGAGGTTATTTCAGCACTTAGCGTAAAAGCTGCTTGTGATTTACGCTCAGACTCACCCTTTCTTCAACATGTTTCATCACCTTTTTGGGATCCCACCATTTGGGACCGTACGGAATTTTGCACCACCGATAGTCATAATTGCTAGGGCGCAAATCCTCCAACGAGGGTGGATCATAGTAAACGAGCTTTTCATACAATTCGGGGAAAGACCTGTAATCGCAATCCATTATCTCATATACAATGAGTCTGGCCAATCCCTTTGGGAATGTGGTCCTGTTTGGGTCGGAAAGCTATCACAATGACAATTTAGTTAAGAGTCGACGGGGTAGTATGGGCAGTCCTTACCTTGGGGTAATCTATCCTATTCCTTTCGAGGGACGGATAAAAAATTTCATAGCCTCGATCGGCGTACTTAGCCAACCTATGTTCATACGATGGCGATCTCCTGGAGACATCGATCGTGTTACACTGCCTTACAATTGCAGTCAATCCGCGGGGATTGGTAAAAACATTTGTTCCTGTAGTTTGTATTTAATATGCAATGGAATCTCGCCGCAAAGGCGAAGGCTTACCGTTAAATGCAAAGCAGCAGCAGTCGATATCAAAACCACATAATATCTCTGCAGGTGATTGGTATAACCGCATTATAATTTGAATGGGACGTCGAGGAAATTCAGCTGCAAGCAAACAGAGAGATTAGGTCCAATGAGACGTATATGACAACGGTTCAAGACAAACTTTGAATTGTGATAGTATTTTTGTTTCGAAAACAAATAGCGCCGCACCGTGCCGATGAATCGATGACATTGAAGATCTCTTCCATTTTGCTTTTTGCCTGAACAAAACAAGGTAAGCTGAGGGCCCTTCCCCGGAAGTATTGGAGTCGGAATCTATCTACCTGTTCTTCTGTCATTCCCCAGAGGAATAAATCGATATCAGCGCTTTTGTATGGGAAGGCCTGATATTTGCGGAACAGTTCTGCCCGTGATCGCGAGCAAGATTGAGTGGATAAAGCTGCTGTGACGCAGGCTAAAACGGATCCTCCGGCCACGAGGATGTTATCCCAATTCTTGATAGCGGCAAGGGCGCCACCAGAGAAGATGTTCCATGCTTCAAGAAAACTTGACAAGATATCGACCGTACATGCTGCTCCTCGGGACAGTTGAAGATGTCTTGGAACTGGGAGAAGGTACTCCTCAGGAAAACGATAGACCGCATCATTAGAACGCCAGGAGAAATTATCTTGCTGCCAATTTCTTGGTCGGGCGAAGCGAGACTCGAGAGGAAGGTCAAAAATATCGAAAAGGCCAAGGTAGAGGTTGCCAAGTAGAGGGTTTTGTCGGTCAACCGCAAAGAGATTTCTCATAACAGATTCAGCGTCGAGACACCGCTTGCGGAGTTTGTCGAGATCATAAGGAGTGCTGTTAATGTCCTCCATGGCAGCCAAAAAAGCATTCATGACTGAGGCGATATCGGACATTATGGTATTGATGGTGGCCTATTGAACAACTCAGTCAACCTTTTATAATTGGACACATTCTTTGACAAAGAAACCTTATCTATTTATCTCTTTGTCCATTTCCCGGTATACTGATTATCATCACACCATTTCAGTGTTAGCAACCATATGCAGGACTGCGTAGGAAGACCGAGCTACAGCGAGCTACAATCAGGTTGAAGCGGAGCCATGGCGATGACGAGGTAACTAACTGCTCAGTGATTCAGCGTTATTTCAGACGGCCCTACCGTTCACGACCCAACGGAGACAACGAACTTTTGGAAGTCTTTTGGACTTGAATATACCCTCTTGCCGTCCCTTTGCTTGGCAACATTTTCCCGTTCAATTGGCCTGCTTCGCCTTTGCTTGCAAGGGGGCTCTGGATTTCGATTGGAGTTTGGTAAGTGAATGTTAAGCTTATGATGAAGACACCATAACGCGGTCGTGAAGGAGAGATACCTTTCGACGGTTTTGAATGAGATGAGAATTCGTGATGCCGTTGATTATTATCTAATAGATTTGTTTTCCATCCGCGAACTACCACCATCCCCGCTCGTCAGGCCTTCAGGTCCCTAGATCTGGTACTACAAATCCAATAGTTGGGGATCCGGATCTGAGCGCTGATCTGAGCGACGTCCGCGACTTCAATGCCCTGGCTCCAGGCCCAGCCATCGGGCCCATAAAACCTCGACGGCACACTAGTTAATTCTTTTTCAAGACGGTCACAGCCAAGAATCGAGCATCAAAGTCCTTCCACTGCTGTTTTCATCCTCCGCCGGTCCCAGCACTTCTCGTGCAACGTTCGGTCACCAGCACACATATCAGACGGCTTTGGTACAGTGATCGTGATTGTCTCGCTTTTTGTTCGAATTCACATTACACGACAGAGTTCGGACAAGACAAAGGTGATTTCGAACATCTAATCGGTATCCACCCGCGCATCCCCCGAGACAGCTTTATGAAATGGTAGTTGAATAAAGGATGATGCGCAAGTGATGCGCAAAGGAGGCGGGTCCTCCCCGAGCTCCTCGAAATATTGATGAGGTGAGCCCCAACCCAAATTCTCAGACAAAGGAATACATTGTCTATGATGTATACCATGGTATCGTAGGAGGTTTGATGCCACTCGTGTAATGTCAACGAACAATGGTACGGGACCAAACCATCACGATTTAAATTGTCGTTGTTATTGAACTTTTCTATCTCTAGTGCTATTGCCCACCTCTCCCACTGCATTTCTGTGTTATTGCCCACCTCTCCCACTGAATTTCTCCTTCTAAACAAATACCCTATGGAGGCAGAGGAAGATTACGTTCTATGTTTCCCGAGCAACGACCTCAGGTCAAGTTCTCTGTCCCAGGATCAAGGTCGCAGCCTGGACGATTCGGACTATGACCTTTGCTGCACAAGTGGTTCCGATACAGCTGATGACTTTGTCAGCGTTGACATCCCAGGCCCGGAATCTCCTTCAAACCCCCTCCCAAGTTCTCTCATCGAGACCTCCGACAACAATGAAAGCATGAAAAGCAATGCCAGTGACGAGGAGGAAGATATTGGCCTGTCTTTGCCTACGTCATACGGCCCTAGCCTCTCAGTTGGATCGGTGAACATCAGCGACAGTGACGAGGGCGACGATGAGGCGGAGACGGACAACGACAGCAACTATGAGGAAGAAGAAGATATCGGCCTGTTGGTACCCACGGCATATTCCGTTCTTCAAAAACGCAAACGCTCTGGGGGTGGTAAAGAAAGGCCTGATTCTAACCTCAACGACGCCGATGAAACTGGTGATGCTCGGCGTAATGGGCGCCAGCCTGGGCCGTTAGTTTCTAAGCGGAAGCGCACTGGGACATCCTACGACAGAAACCCTTCAACACTTATGTCTGATCCCCCAAGCCAGCGAAGGGATGGACGTGGACGATGTGGACGTGGACGTCGTTGAACGACACACACAAACTCACACAAACTCGCAAAGACGTCGTTGAACGACACACACAAGCTCGCAAATTGATTCTTTTCCTCTATCCACATTCCATATTCTTCCGCTTGCTTCATCCTTATATACTTCCATCAGCAATCCATGTTCATTATCGTGTATCGTATCGAAATGCATTTGAAATTTATTTCATTCTGGTTTGGAAACTATTCTCTGGGCTTGGTTTACTAGAGTTATAGCGGTGATCGAGTACCAATTGCAAGAACTCTTGTCTCTTCTCTCTCTCGTTTATACTAGACGGCGTCGCCTGACATCTTCGTTTCATCAGGTATGCAAATCCAGCTTTCACCCCACCACCAATACTTGAGAAAGATCTTGTGATCTTCAGCGATGGTTGATGTTAGAAGCCAATAGGCTCGCCCATAAGTCAAGAGGTTTAGGCGCCTGAGGAATGAATTTGTTCCTCAACGCCGAAAACAGTCCTTCATCCGAACAGAGATATTTTGCCCCAATAGGCGGTGCGTTGATGATTTTTCTGCCAAATTTATAAATGAATGGTGGGCACTTTATTTATTTTTTGTTCCTTTCTCTTTCGCGGTTTCTCATAAAGTTGGATTTCCTCTCCCTTGTCACGATAAACCTTCGCCTCAGTTGGGATAGCCGCCCTCCAAATGTCAAGCGCCTGTGAGGACAGATCGTCAGGCAAGTTGGACTGAGTGGCAGGAATTACCGAATCAGGCAACGAGGACCTATATGGACCGGCTGGGGGTGATGCCATTGATTCAACATTGATTGGGAACGCCCCGCCTTTTCTGCAGTCCTTTCCTGGGTCTGTGCCTCCGGTGGTTAATCAGGTATCGAGCCGGAGGGGTTCGAGGGAAGATTACAAGAAATCGTTAATTATAAGTAGATGTAAATGATAAGTGACATCATACACGGGCAAGTGGGGTGGCCAAAAAAATATATATTACACGGGAATATTGCAGGAGATTGAAGCTATTACACAGGTCAAAAATACATAAGGTGCCTTCCTACTCACAGTTAGAGATCTTAGTCCCTCATCCTCTTTCTTTCTTCGTTCGGTCTTTCTTCAAAGCGAGTTGACAGCGAGGGCCAAAGATGGGGCATCCATTCCTGTTCGCTCGCTGTTCGTTGTTCAAGAGGCGTTCTTGTTCTTCGTAAACTTTGGAAGAGGAATGTTTCGGCGACCAGGAAGAGGTAATACGGATACAGGAGCATTGCGTGGAGATGGGGCATTTGGGGTGAACCGTCCCCCGTTTAGGTCCAGACATCCT
>JAHXRV010000387.1:0-10527 GCA_019904355.1 Psilocybe tampanensis | reverse complement strand
ACACTCAAGAGAGGCCAGATTGTTCACTTCGTCAGAAATCTCGTGGATCCAACGTTGTACACGGCTTTCAAGCTAGGTCGACAGACGGCAGGTTGGACACTTGCGAATATCTCGATTCCAGCTCCAGCCCGACACACACTCTTTCTCGAAGAAGATGTGAGGGCTGTTGTCTACCGAATCTCGCTCGAGGTGAGTAGTACTTCTTGGCGAAATCCACCGTCATCGCCGACTCACTTTTTCGTAGAAAACCAACGTCAACGGATTACCTGAATATGTTCAATGTTACACCCTAAGATTCACCCTTTCCGCTGGGTGGAAGAAAGCGGCCAACACTCTTCCGAGAAGTTACTTTACAACCAGACAGGAGGAGGAAGATCTTCCCAGTGGTGAAGCGCTCGAGTGTGATGCACCTACCCTCGTACTGGGATTCAGTAACGCTGTACGTCAAACGATACAGACATTCAACAGTTCGCTCATTTTTCTGTTCAGGTCCAACAGACAAAACTGGTTCATACTCGCGATTCTGTGACCTTAGATTCTGGTAGGTGCCACTGGGGAGAGGAGGCCTATTTGACTGGATGGAAGCAGAACGTTTGGAGTCTCGACACTTTGAACAGCGCTACGGATGGATCCGATTGCCCGCAGAAAGGCACCCATTGGTCCATGTTATCCCACCAAGTGACTGTTGAAATTCGCTCAGAATATATAGTCGGCCCATATCTTCTCGAAATCGAACCAGAGACAGAGACACGATACGCAAGGTAAATTTCGCGGTTTCGATCTGAAAAGGTTCATACTTGACCGTCCTCTACAACCCGTTGACAGAGTAAAAGCATGGCCTCACTACATAGATCATACTGTTTTCGGCAGAGATCTAGGGGACACCATACGATGGGGACGCGATCCAAGCAATTTGCCACCTAATCGGTCAAAATACGGTAGCTTATCGTAGGCGCCCAGGCCCCAGAGGCAACATTGTATGTTGAAAGTTAATTATTTGACAATCCAATACACAATATGGTATATGTGCCTTCCCGAGGCTGCGAATTCCGGGTTGTCGACCAAGTCGAACAGAGACCCGGCTGGTGAGTGATCCATGGATGATTCAAAAACGTCCAACAAACGGCACCAAACCTCACCATCTAGTCGACTTTGATGAGAAGTTTTCCAGTGGTTTTCCCTCCTCGAGTCGTCAGGTCACTTTGAGCCTGTCTAACACCTTCGACGGTGAAAGGGTACTCTTTAAAAATCTCGATATGGAGCTCCCCTCTTTCAACAAGCCCGAACAAGATTTTGCCGTAGTGTGCCGCTTCCTCTGGAGTGTATACATAGTTACTCATGCTATACCCCAGCTCAGTGAATATTTATCCAAGGCAGCGGATGAAAGGATGCTTACGTGGGACGGAGTAATTTCACGTTCTTTTCCACAAGTCTTGGAACGGAAAATGGGGGAACAGCTCCAGAGGCATTCCCGACGGAGACGATGGTTCCCTTGCGCTTGATCATCTTGAAGTTATCATCAAATCTGCAGGGATTGTAATCAGCCCAAGGCCACTCTGTAATGAAAATATTGGCCTCACGTATCCTTCCCAACACCGTCAAAGATGGCGTCCACGCCCTCGCCATTGGTGAGCTCCAGAACCCTCGCCACAGTATCTTCTACCGGGTATAGAATGACGTGGTTAGCGCCATTTTCCTTCGCGAGTTTTGCTTTGGCTTCTGAAGAGGTCGTTCCGATGACAGTAGCACCGATTCGTCTTCCAAGTTGCGCGAACAGCAATCCCAACCCTCCAGCGACGGTGTGTACCAGGATAGTATCGCCCTTTTTGACTTTATATGCCTCTTCAAAGAAAGTCACTGCAGTGAGGCCTTGAAGTGCAGCCGCTGCTGCCAGTTTTGTCGAGATAGAATCAGGAACAGGATAGGCCACCTTCCATGGCACAGAAATATATGTGGCATGGGATCCAAGAAAGTCCTAGATTCACAGACAAAGGTGAGCAAATCAAAGGACTTTGTAGCAAAGTACAAGATGATGCTTTGATAGGTTGTGATCGTAAGCGATTCGAGAGACTTACGGCAGCGACCTTCCCGCCCACTTTATATCCTTGTTTCTTGTAGGTCTCGTTATTGAGAACAGCTTCGTCTGTCGGTAATGCAACGATCGTTCCAGAAGTCTCCTTTCCTATGATAGCCGGAAATGATGAATATTTGTACAGTCCTTGTCTTTGGAAAGTTGAAAAAGATGAATTTCGGAGACTCTTGTCAGGTCATGACATCATGTAGAAATCAACGTACCTGTAGTAGGTATCTATGAAGTTGACCCCAAAATATTCCACCTATATACGATGCCAAGCTCAGGAAAGCAAGAGAGAGTCGTTTATTAAAAAATCTGCTTGCCTTGATGACGATATCTCCAGGATGCACCTCAGGAAAGGGGATCGTGGTTTTTTCAAGTACTTCAACGCCGCCGATCTTGGGTTCAGAGATCGTCAGTCTCAACATCGCAATAAACAGTGAACAAAGCTGACATGAGGGATCGTGATGGCTTCAACTGTGGCTGGAAAAGACATTGGTGGAGGTTTGGGAATGTGAGAAAAGTGACGAAGGAATTGGGAGAGGCGAAATTGCAGGTTGCGGTATGGGAACATGCACTCGCAATGGCTGAGTTCGGAAAAACTGTAACCGCAACTATATAGATCGTCCACAGAGGTCAAGCCATGGCCTGATTCATCAGCTATCTTAATAAGACTACGATGAACCGATGACGCCTTCAATTGTAGCACTACGAGCCCACGATCGCGTTGTTGACTCCCACGTTCTATCTCTCCAGGGAATTCTTTTAGCCCCTGTCTTTCTGAAATACATCAATCCAACTGAAAACAGGAAAGGCATGCATAAAATGAAGAGTTGGAAATACAAGCAGATAAAAGTCGTGTACATTGGAAAGGGGACGGGAATCCTACCCTAAGGAACTGGGTTGAAGGCATTTATCAAAGCCTCATATACGAGAAAGACTTGTTCCGACCGCTGCACCATTCCCGGCCTCTGTTCTCGCAATGAATCAATCTCCTGGAGAACCAGGTCAGTCTGAAGGTCAGCAGGTATCGGTCCGAGTGGGGAGTTGTGGACAGGATGTGTGGTCGTGGGATGAGCTGCAGGGGGGATGAAACCAAAATGGCGGAGAAGAGACGAGATCGCGAGGAAAGAGCCTGTGCGGCCAATTCCAGCGGAACATCCGACCATGATAGGAGGATCAGCATCGAGTTCTTCACATAAATGATTTGGTGTGTCAGACGGATGCACTGGGCACCGACTTTTATCGCGATTGACCGTGTCTACGAGGGTGATAAACGTCAGGAGGCTGTTGCGGTCTTCTGGGTCCGGTACGCCGTGGTCTGGCCATGAAAGGTAAAGGAAGTGGTTGAACACAACTTCTGGACCACATTTTGCGTCTTCATAATCGCTTTCGTCCAAAACGGCTTGTGGGGTAGTGGTCTCCGGTTTCTGAAGCCGTGCAATGGAGACAGTGCTATGAATGCAGTGTGCCTCCTCGATATGCGTTTTCTCGAGCAATGTTACTTTGAGGGCGGAAGCATAACAACCTTCCTCTGGAAGGACAACCAAGGATTGGCCAACCTCGGTTGGGAAATACGAATCTGCTTTTCTGCGACCACCCTCGATGTTCCTCGTCAGTTGAACTACTGTTCGGACACGATTGGTCTTCGTGGAGGGAGAAAACACCCCAGGGTCAGATGTCTGAGGAGGTTGAACGGATGGCTGGAGCAGGACGCTCAAAAACGCATGAGCAGTATATCGCAAGGGTGCTTGAGTAGCGATCCACCATTTATGCCCATATCGTTCCAAGACCCAGTTCGCGTTGAGGTATCGCCCGTGCCACACGCCTTCTTGGTCCTCCGCCCCAGCCGGTGGGGGTGGGCACCCTTCTTTGACGACCAGACCAGTGCGATCGTAAGGGACAACGTCTCCATATCGGTTCATGTCTTCATGATCTTCGTGGACTCCTTTGGCAATGGAATAATAGGCAACATGGTCTGGATCGACGTCTTCTTGTCTCCAAAACGGTCCTGCTGACATCGAAGGTTTAGAACGTCTAGCCGCAGAGGCTCTTGGGACATTTTGCTGAGATACAATTCGTGCAGCATGTCGTGTTGACTCGCGTGAGGCGAGTTGACGAAGGACGGCAGAGACGTGTTTTTGAGATGTGGCCTCTTCAAGCCACAAGGGCATTTTCGTGTTTGTCGATGATGAACTCGGCTTGGACATTGGATTTAACAAGGATTGAAACTGAGTTTTCAAATTCATTGCCTTCAAGTAGGTGGAAATAGGGAAAGAAGGAAGGAGAACCCAGGGTCGAAGTGAAAGATCATGGTGTCACAAATCCAAACCCTATTATGTATGGTAGTCAGATTTTACATAAATTGTATTTATTGAGATTTGACATACCTCGCCTATCATCTTTCTAGATCTATAACGATGACAGACGACGACCAAGTCCCGCTAATCGACAGCAGCACGGTTATAAAGTTTGTGTGTCCGCTGTTCTTCGTCTAAAAACGAAAATTCTGATAAAAGACTCACTTTCAAGAGTCAGCTCGACCCTTGAAAAAGCGACTGGAAAGAAAAATCTGATCGACGAGAGTGCCGAAACATGCTGGACCTCACAACAGGTTAGAACTTGACTTTCCTGAGCAAGCATTTACCTGATGCTTGTTTTGAAGGGACTGCCTCAATTTATACAGCTTACTTTCGGGTCTAAAGTGATACCCCAATCCCTTTCCATCACTTTTCAAGGAGGATTTGTTGGAACACGCTGCGCGGTGTTGGTCTCTTCCGATAACAAGGAGTGGCAAGCCTTCACCACGGTCTATCCTGAGGACGTTAATCGACGTCAAGTCTTCAAGCTTGAACCTACAGAGCCTCAGCAGTTTGAAGATGGGATTACGGCCGTCAAGTTGGTATTTGAGGCTAGCTCAGACTTTTTCGGTAGAGTCACCATCTACGACTTGAAAATATATGGGAGAAAGACAACATACTAAGTAGAAACTGATAGCATGCATCACGTACAAAATTGCTCAAATCTTGAGAGAAAGTCATCAATAGCAATATTATTATACGGGAATAGCAAATGACACGGGGGAATATCTATCGTTCCTACTTCGTCTTCGTCTTCTTCTTCAGCTGCGCTCTCTTCTCCTCCGCCTTGAGCTTCGACTCTGCAATCATCACAATCTTCTCCTTCGCCCTCTTAATCCGCTCCTGACGTTTGAGCGCCTTGATCGCCTTGCTCTTCACAAGATCATCGAACGACAAAAAGCCCGCACCGACATCCACGAATCTGGTCGCGACCCGTCCTCGCCTCCATGCAACAAAGGATGAACGTGGTGGCCGTGTAATCCAGGGGTTGTTGGGCAGACGACCTTGAAGCATTCGAGTCGCAGCCTGCTTCTTCGACTGCTCTTTTAGCACTGCCCGCTTCTTAGCACTCTCGAGGATGCCTGGGAGGACAGGTTCCTGATTTGTACATGAGTTCGGATCATCTGCCATGCAGACTGGGATAAATGATACTTACCCGACCATCTTCTGGAGTAGACTCCCAGTATAATCGTTCATAGCGATATCGAGCAGCATCACGTTTCTCAGCTTGTTCGAGGGCATCGATTTGGGAGACATCTTGACGAGGTGGGGTAGGCTCTAGAGACGCGTCTTTGATGCCAGACAGCAAAGCTGGGTGTGTATACGCGTTCAGAAGCCTATCCATACCGATCTGGAAGCCTGTTTGGAGGGGTATACCCTGGAACAGAGGGAAACATGAGCAAGTGGTATACAACGACAACAAGGGTGATGATATCAGATGGGGTTGAAACGGTTATAACCATTTCCTGGGCGATGTAAGGCACCACAGGACGTCTTCCGTTTCGCGAATGAATTTATGTCTCATCGTCGAAATACACGTCGTACATATATGTAAAACGAAACTCACAGTCTGCAAAAGGAGATAGAGGGACGAGCAAAAAGTCTCGTTAGTGACCACGGTGGAAATTCTAGCAAACAGAAGTGTATACCTGTTGAAATGGAGTTAGCCATGTTAAATGCAATGATGTTTAAAATATGAAATATCAGAAGAGATATAGGTTGTAACCATGTATGTGTCTATAAGACTAATCGAAAAAAGCATCATAGGATATGCCGCAAAACTTGCGGATATGCCTTCAGAGAAGAGACTTGCCTTTGTGAAATGTCTCTCTAAACCTTTGAGACGTAGGATAGCGTCAACACGTTTCAGACTCAGATTATACCGCTGAGCGAGCCTGCGAGGTGAATGCAGCAGCGGGTCGGCAAGAAATTTGTTGAAGATGATATCTTTCTGGAGGTCCGACAATGGCGGTGGAGGCTTGAAGGATGGGTTCATAGGAAAAGGCTGAATGATATGCAATCAATACATGTTGACACGACGGCACACTCGAAGACTCACTGAATCTGACTCGGGTTGACCCGGAGACGTTTTCAACCAATTCCGTGGCGAGGCATCCCGGTACTGCCAACCAATCTGGTCCATGAATTCGCGGTAGGACGTGGGGCCTCGACTCTCCATTTTATCTGAGGATTCCTCGACTGGCTGTGGCTGTGGCTCAACAGCGGATTGAGGGGTAGGGCTGGACGGAGTTGCATCGTTACGTCGACGAGGAGTAATAGAGATTGAGCGGCGTTGAAGTACGCTGGAGGAGCTCGCGACTGGGCGAGAGACGGGGCGGAGACATGGTAGAAGTGAAGAAGAGAGGTGGTGGTGGCCCAACATTTGAAGAGCCAGCGAAAAATTTGAAGGATTTTTGAGAACGACCACGTGATTGCGGACTTCGAAATCTCTAACGTCCAAATAACCACAATTTCGGTCCAAGCGACGACCTCCATCATGGATCCACAGTACTTTGCGCTTTTACGCGCTTTTTTCTCTCTGACACCTACAAACTTGATCAAATTCCCCTCAGAGTCCTCCTTGTCTTCAACAAATGATTTTTTGGTCGAGAATATTCTGCTCAACAAACATTTTCAGTCTTTCCCACCTTCCCGTCAATATCAGAAACAGTTTTGGAAATGGGCCATCGAAACGATGGAGAGTCAAGCAAGAAAATGTGACGATCAAGAGGCACGTTGTTCTCCCAAGATAATGGCAATATCCCAACCAGCGTAAACGCCGTAGCACGGTGACGATTTCGAAATCGATTCGAGAATATATGACCATTATCTCTCTATTATGACCCCTTCTGGACCGTAAGTTACCTATTCGTTGTGCTTAAAAATATTCAATTGTGAGGTATCTGTTTAGGACAACGGGCTCCTCTCACCCCAATGTTCGCTCGCAAATATGTGGATTGGGTGTTCCCGGTCGGGAGGCACCATCCCAGTCATTCATTACACATTTTTGGAATCCTGAAAATCCTTTGCAAGATCCTTCGTTGTCCAACCAAGATGTCGAATTCAATTCATATTTGAGCACCACCTTGTTGGAGTCTCGTACTACAATTGAAAGTGGCACTACTGGTCTAAGGACATGGATGGCCAGCTTCATACTTTCTCAGTACCTCATTGTCCACCCAGGTGACGACTAGCCTTTCTTCTTGGGTGAATCTACTCAACAATCTTATTATCCCAGAGCTTATTGCAAAAAAGCGCGTACTCGAACTCGGTTCAGGAATAGGCTTCCTTGGGACTATAGTTTCTACTCTCCAATATCTTGAACTACAAAAGGACCCATCCCCCTCGCATTCTTACCTATTCCTTACCGATATTAACGACGAAGTCTTGGCAAGATGTCGAGACAATGTCAGTCTTCCTTGCAGTACGAATTTTTTATCGCCTCGGAAAGCATTTGATGTCATCCCGTTTCGTAGATGCGTCATCCCGCTACCGAAATATCAGTTATATCCAACTGGATTGGTTTGAATCGATGGACTGCTCGCAGTCCACGCACCTAGAAAGGGTCATCAAAGAAAACATTAATCCAGACATTATTCTGGGAGCGGATGTCGTGAGTCAGCCTCATTCTGCCTTTTCCATCCCATATTGACAAGGGAAAGGTATTCGATCCTTCTTTAATCCCACCCTTAGTAGGAACCCTGAAAATCGCGCTCCAGCTCGCAGGGCCCGACGATGCTCCTAAACTCGCTTTGATTGCTCTCACAGTGAGGAATGAAACAACACTCAACGCATTCCTTTCTTGCGTCCAAGGTTAGTCAAGAGGGTCGCTAATCTGATCCCTTCTAACGTATGTATATCGCCTTAGACTCAGGTTTAGTGGTCAATAATCTGGATGTTGGATTTAAACATACGCCATTCTCGGAAACAATCGAAACACATAATTCATGCGAAGACGTCAGATTGTTCTGTATCACAAGGCCTTGATGAAAAAATTAAACCACTTGGTATATCTCCCTGAACACCCCAATTGATAAATGGTATATAATCAAAACACTGGAATCCAAAATTCCGAATCTATGACACTCTGTAACGAGTCAACTAGTCACGACCAAACCCCAAATCTGCCAAAATGACAGGGTCCTCAACTAAACAGCTTAACCTCGCCGCAAGACCAGCACGTCCAATGTTCGTGCGGGTTTCCAAACTCTCCGCACTCGAGGCATGTCCAACCCTCGCGACCATCGTTTGGTTTATGCATGTGGCAAACGTCGCATTGTAATGCATTTCTTGGGTTAATCAAGGTGCAAGCTGGACAGGTCCAATTAGCAGTTTCATCTGGGCCTGCTGTTTGTCTTTTCTTCGCAGGAATATCTGGAGTCGTTGATGGCGTTGGTCGCTTAAGAGAAGTTGAGGATATTCTTGCAACTGGAATTGGCGGTGCTGGCTTTTTGGCATCCTTTTGAACAGCCGGCGTTGACGTGTATCTTTTTGATGATCCTGCAACGGGGTTGACTGTTTTGATTGGCCGTGGATGCAGATCCTTCACGATAACGACTTCCGAGTCTGAGCCCGATCCAGCTTCGTCCGTGTTTAAGTCGATAGCGGGATTTGTGACGCTAGACTTTGCTGCTTTCTCAGCCTCCCTCTTTGCCTCTTCACCAGACGCACAGGCCTTCTCGTCACGTATTCTCTTCTCAGCGGCCCTTGCTGCCAGTTCCCTCGGACTCAGGCCCGCATTTCTGGCCGAACCTCCCAGACGGCCACCCGAGCCTAGCACACGGGAAGTCTTTGCACGCTTCTCTGCGGCTTCTAGGGCCTTTTGTCGTGCAAGGTGCTGAGGAACATTGTGGGATATGTTCTCTCCAAGTCGTTTTCCTTCGGAAAAGAAGCCCTCGCCCGCATAGCCTGACCGTTGTAGTGCATCGTATTCATCTTGCAGACCGTCAAGATATTTGTAAAACTTTTGATCATGAGGACCGTGTACGTTATGTGTTAGCTGTACAGTGCCAATGGTGAAAACCTCATGAAAAACGCAGTCGTCTTGGTAAATCTTACCTCATGCAGCATGGTTTGAATGACGTCCTCTTCCGGAAGGAATGAATCTGGAGTGTGTGCAGGGCGCAGTCGGACAAGGATTTTCTGCCCTGCGTTTACGTCTATGGAGAAATTAAAAAAATGAATACTCAAGGTAAAATTTGATGACACGTACTAAGCCCTGATCAGTGTATCGAAAAGTCAGTGTTCAAGTTTCGGGAAAGATTAAAAACCCAGATGCCCTCACCGAGAAGATTGGGGTTGTCTGGGAAGAATTCAGCAAGAACTGGAAGAACCCATGCCCGTTTTCGCATTATGGGCTTGACGAGAGATGCCACTCTTTGTAAGACGTGCAAGGCTTTATCAGCATTGCGCATGTCCTTGAGGTGAGTATAGGATTGAACGAAGATGTCTGGCATTATGGTTATGTCTTGTATCGCGTGTAAGTGGTAGAGGTTCAAGGTAAGGAGGTGTTTGAGAAGGACACGCAAGCTTTTATTGGGCGCTTGCGTAAGTCTTCGTGGTTTCCCATCAACCACCTCGCGTTCATGGAGTGTGACAAATCTAATTAGTGTGTCGCGTTACGTGTTTCTCGTGATGTGACGCTTTAGGATGTCTGACGCGACCAAAACGACCAAATTGACAACAAATTGAAATCATGACCGTCCCAAGCAAACCTCAAGGGCTGGTCTTTAACAGACTAATTATTAATTATATATTGACGAAAGTCTTGACAAGATTTACAGTGGATTCGACACCTAGTAGAGCGTCCTTGACTCCACATTCGGGCGAGGGCCGAGGCGTAAGGAAAGGGTCAAAGGGTTTGCAAAGGGTTAAGTTGGGTCCTGGGAGAGGCTGGGACAGGGAGATTGTTGGGAGGAAATAACATGGTCTTGACTGATCTTGAGTCATGGAGATTAGAATATCCTTCGTTGATCCATCCGACAGCTGTTGTCAGTTCCTCCTAGCATTTGTGGTTCGCAAAGGCGTGACAATCCACTGTCGCCTGTTTCTCGTTTTCTCTGATAAAAGAAGGTCCATCATAGCTTTCTCGGC